>CM029126.1:15464026-15661526 GCA_016859345.1 Istiophorus platypterus
CAGTTTGGTTCTTCAACCTCGCTGTGGCCGACTTCCTCTTCACAACATTCTTGCCCTTTAGTGTTACGTACCTGGCTTTGGATTTCCACTGGCCTTTCGGCAACTTCATGTGCAAACTGGACAGCACCATAACCTTCCTAAACATGTTTGCCAGTTGCTACATCCTGGTGGTGATCAGCGTGGACAGATGTGTGTCTGTGGTTTGGCCCGTCTGGGCCCAGAACCACCGAAGTGTACGCAAGGCGTCTTATGTGAGTCTGAGTGTTTGGGTACAGGCTCTGATTCTCAGTGCTCCATACTTCATATTCAGGGACACCACACAATTACCTACACATAATGACAAAATCTTCTGCTTCGACAACTATGCTCTTTCAGATGATTTTGAAAAGCTTTCTGTGAATCAGCTGCAACAGTTTCGTCATCAGGCCATGAACATCACCCGCTTTGTCCTGGGATTTGTTGTCCCCTTCACTGTCATCGTCTCCTGTTATGCTGTGATAATCCATCGTCTCAGGAGGAACTGCACCCTGGCCAGACAGTCCAGTCGTCCCTTTAAGATCATCGTTGCCGTTATCACCACTTTTTTCTTGTGCTGGGCTCCTTTTCACATCATGCATCTATTTGAGTTGGTTCATTTCACAGCTGAAAATCCAACTGAAACATTAGACAAAGTCCTTGCTGTCGGTGTCCCTCTAGCCAGAAGCCTGGCCTTTCTCAACAGTGGCCTAAACCCACTGTTGTATGTGTTCATGGGCCAAGATTTCAAGGATATAGTCAACAAATCCATCCTGAATGTATTGGAGACGGCCTTCCAGGAAGAGGAGACACACTCTCACACTGACAAAAAGTCAGTGGCCACCAGTCAGAGCAATGACAGGTCAGCTCTTAGTACTGAGGTGTAGACTCTTCATCACAGGACGACACAAATACCAAAACTTCAAAGATAATTATCACCAATTGAACCGAGTATATATTTTCAATTTTGTATAAATTTTCTCTAAACATTTTCTTTAGACTAAAAATTTTCAGCCTAACACAGTTTGATTGATATGTGTGGCATAATAGAGCCCAGCAAAAACAGGTATGACAGTAGTCTGTGGTTAGATTTTTGAAAAACGAAGGGATCTCGTTCCTTTCATTTGTCAAGTGTACTATGGATTCTCATTATTTTATTAGTGCCTATATGTGTCAGCAAAGAAAAAGTTAGTTATTTAAATTACATTATTATAAATTCATAAATAAAAGGGCCGGCACATAACCTGTATGAAATAGTAATAAAAGTAGTTTGACAAATAAGATTCTGTCTTTCTTGTTATAGATATTAATAGACTAGATACCTAATGGAACAGAACATACGATCTCCAATTTGAAAAACTACTGCACAAACAAGTTTATTGCAAGTTAATTTCTACAGTATCCTCTCCAACTACCCCACGTTCTCCTGCAACCAACTCAACCCAACTTCCTTGAACATCAAGACATGAGAAAGACCTGAAACAGGAACATGACAGTCCCCACAGTCACCATCTTTTGGTTGCTCTGCACCTTTTTAGGATGTTGGTCTTCAGTTGTCATTCCCTCTTTTGGTCTCTATAGTAATTTTCTCATGGTAAACTACACTGAAATGTTTTAATGGCACACTGAGCACCTGGACCCACTGGTCTACATTGCTGCCTGCTATGTCACGACACCATAGCAATGATTCAACTGAATTTTGATTGGTACATATCTACCGCATACTTTGATAAACACTTCTTTTGTATTTTTTTTGTTTGTTTTTTTTACTACAAAGACCAGTTAATGTAAGCCTACAAAATACATATTATAGTTTGATCTTTTTTATTTTTTGTGTATTTTTGGTTTTGTTTTGTTTTGCTTTGTTTTGGGATGGATATACTTTATTATTATTATAAACTACCTTCATGATTCTCCTTGACCAGCAGAGGGAACTGTTTTACATATGGGAGATGGGAGACGGATGATAAAAAAATTAGCTTATCAGTAAATCGCTCTATATAATTATGATCATTTAGGCAGCATTTACAATAGAAGTGCTCACTTTCATTAGCAGTAATTTTATTAACAGCAATAGTTTGGATGTGATCAAAATTACCCGTTGTATGTTTTCTTTTCTCCTACAACGTATTTTTATGATGTATGTGAAGTATTTTTACAATCCTGTCATTTAACACTTGGGATTTTGTATGATACAATCTTAAAATAAAGATATATTTGTGGAAAAATTCTCTGCTTAACTAAAATTGTAAGTGAATTGGGGAAACGTTTAATGCCAAATATATTGCAGATTATTGTCCGGTAATCGGTTTATAGTAAATGTCCACGTTTTAATAAAGCTCTGCAGGAAAATCATGTCGCGCTAAAATTTGATTGTTTAATCGATTAGTTCAAATCGACTGTTTATGTTAATCTTTAATAGTTTGGGAATTAAATATAGAGATAAGTTGTGTGGTTTACATAGACTCTGCGTGGGGGGGGGGGGCGTCGACGTCAACCTTTGCACTGTACGTCATGATGTCATAGCATGACAATCTTAAGAAGGTCCGTGACGGAGGCTCGGCCCGCAGCACTGGGAAGAAATCGGCTGAAGAGCAGGAACTAGCGGGACTAGCTGCAAACGAGAACCAACGTGTCCTGGGATGTAGTAGATTCCATGGTAAGTCGTGTATAAGTTAACTGTTCGAGCTGACTGGTTGATACCTAAACGTCTGGTTTAATAGAAATCACAGTTACACCCCCCCCCTTGCTATGTAGCGTTAGCTAGCAGCAGCTAACGTTAGTTATCCCCCAGCCGTGGTGGTTAAGCTAGAGCTTGTCATTACATTGAGACACTTCGTGGGCCGCTCTTCCTTAAAGCCCTTCTGCAGCTTTATCTGCTTTTAATTAGCCTCCGCCAGCACGTATTCGCTCCAAATTAACGTTAGCTTCGAAGTAGGCGGACGTTAAACAGCTGGCTAAATGCAATAGGTGCATAGTAGTGAGGGCTGCAGTCGCCCTCTGGCGGCATGCTAATCTTTTTTAAACACCCTCCACGATAAATGTGAAATTCCGATCATAAACTAAAGTCAGTGCATGCTGTTGATGGACACTCTTGGATTTTAATTTTGCTTATAGTTCTATTTCCCCAAACGGGTATTCTCCTTAGGAAATAGTTTCGTTTTGCTGACGAATTTCTTTTATAAGGGGTTTATTGAAGTATTGCACTATTTTTAGCATGTTAGTGTACTTATATACTTTTGTTTCTAAACATTACAATTTATAATGCATACATTGACTTGATTTTCATGTCTGACAGCAGAAAAACTCTGCATTAATGAAATACAACCAACTGCAAAGCTTTTTTTATGGTTAACCATTGATATTCTGTGTCCTGTTGGTTATCTTCAAAGCGCAAATAAAATAAGTGGCTGGCAGTTTCAACTAATGATGTGATGGTGAGTTTCAGTTGTTTTGCAATGTATGGCTAAAACAGTGTCTATTTTAGCCATAAACTGCAGGTAGATCACACCTCTGAAGTATTGCTACTGTTTAAAAAAACACATCTTAACCTCAGTAGGTTATTTAGTGACAAAGACAAGCTGTCTAGATCCTGCTACAGCCCAACAATTCTTCCTAACATACAGGGAGAAGTGTTATTTATCTATTTTAGTAATAATGTGCAGAACAACTGATACTGGCTGCCATATTTTAATCTAAACTGCAAGCAGCTGTATATTTATTTGCTCTTTTGTTGTTCATTTGCTCACCAGTACTGTGTGGTTGAGATTCCCAGTTTTTAGAGCAGTGGGCTTTATATAATTTCAGTTAGTCAAATAAATTCCTGGAATAAATCAGATCCTTATCCTGCCAATTGGTTTGGGACATCCCTTTTGGTACATCCTTATTTTGCTTGTTTTTACTGTTGTTGCATCCTTAACTACCGGAACCAAGATTTCAGTCTGTATTGTACATGTAAGCGTTTTCTTAATGTTTAATTTCTTTTTTTTTTTTTTTTTTTTATGTTGTAAGGAAGTTGAGGTAGGTAGTTGAACAGCACACAAGTGGGTCATTTCATACAGCCTTACATACTATAGACCCAGGTGTACACTGAAAGACATTACCTTTTGTATAAGGTAAGTTTTTAGTGGCAGTAGTACTTTTTGATAGAACTCATTCAGAATTTTATTTGGATATGTGATTGTGTATTTTTATCTCTCATGCTGACTTTTTGAGAATGTGTATTCGTCACACCCCTACCTAGTTGTAGGTACAAAAAGAATCTGCAGTTCCACTTTGCTTTACAGCACTTTATAGGGAGTTTCACCTGATCATTTAGTTGTTGTGCCTGCAACTTTACTGGTGCAGGGACTTTGGGCAGCATTTTTCAGCATTTAAAAAAATGCTGTTTGGATGGAATAGTGGTGTTGAATGCTGAACTATAGTCAATAAAAAGCATTCTGACAGAAGAGTAGGGGCTGTCCAGTTGGGTCGAGGCGAAGTGGAATGCCATGGAGATGGTGTCCTCTGTTGACCTGCTGATGCGGTAGGCAAATTGATTGGGGTCCATAGTAGTGGGAAAACAGGATTTCAGATTTCAGTTGTGGTGAGACCTTTCAAAGCATATTACAATGATAGGGGTTAGTGCAACTGGGCAGAAGTCATTAAGGGCTGTAGTAGTGGAGCTTCAGCACTGGCTGACGTAGGTGGTTTTGAACCTTGAAAGGACAACTGCCTGGGCCAGGGACAGACTTAAAATGTCTGTGTAGACCCCACCCAGCTGCCCTGCACAAACTCTTAAGTATGTGGCATGGTATATCATCTGGGCCAGCTTGTTTTCTTACATTTATCCTGCTCAGGGTAGTTCAAACATCAGAGGTGGAGCATGAGAGAGTAAGTTCATCGGGTGAGAAATCTACTTTGGGGATGAACTCCTTGTTTTCCAAGTCAAAGCGAGCGCAGATGAAGTTTAGCTGGTCATGGGGGGGAGGCAGAACTGGTTAGGCTTAGGGGTGGTACTGGGTGGTTCAAAGGGTGTGAAAGTCTGTACACCTTACCGCATGCTCTGAGGGCACAAGGAGTTGAAGTGCACTTCAATCCTCTGTTTATATCTGTATTTTGCCTGGCAGGTTCCCCTCCTCATGTTGGCCCTAGCTGAGCTGTAAGCCCCCCGGCCTCCAAATCTGAAGACTGCATCCCTGGCTTTGAGTATGAGGGGCACCTCTCTGTTCATCCAGGGTTCGCAGATAAATTACCACTAATTTGTGAAATCTAGTCAGACACTGAGCCTTGCAATGGGCACAAGCCACCATTTTATTCTATCTATACATCTCAGAAATAGAAGGATCATTAGCAATGCAGGTTCTGGCCTGAACATCAGAGCCAGGAAAACTGGTACTGATGTTCTGAAATAGACTTTTTATGGCTACTGAAGAAAGTTAGCAACTGCCGTGTACATCATGCATCCATCTCTGGCCCAATTCCGCCTCTAGATAAGAGAATCAAACCATTTAGCAGAGTCCTGGGCCTGAATACATGGCTGACATCAGCATGCCTAACCCATGGGATCAAGTTTAATGAGAATATCTTTAGGAACTGTAGAGACCATTTAAATTCTAATGGGGTTAATCCAAACATCACTGGATCTTGACTACTCTGTGCCAAAAGGCACAGGCAGGCAGCTTGTATCTTTCCCCCCCTTACTTCTGCTCTACATCAATGATGACTGATTTTGCATGTTCTGATCATACTGTTTTTTTTTTTGTTGTTTGTTTGTTTGTTTTTGTTTTTTTGTGTTTTTGATGAGAGTTCCGGCCGAAACTAGCAAAACTAAAGCAGTGGTAATCAGAAGGTGCTACAGCTGCAAAAACATCTGCACATTTTGCTTTTAAACACACGCCAGCCTTGCTTTCTTAAGTTTGACGTGACTGTAGTAGATTTAATTTCATGTTTAGGGTCATTGTCTTGTTGCAGCCCCCAATTTACTGAGTTTCAGCTGGAGGACGGCTATCTTGAAATTATCCATTGGAATACCTTGTTAACCCAATGAATTTATATTCCCCTTGATGATGGTTAGCTGTCAAAGCCCGGAGGCAGCACAGCAGCCCCAAACCCAGATGCTCCTCCATTATACTTCACTCTTAGGATGAGGTTTTCATGTTGATACGAAGTATCCTTTTTGCACCTTACATAGTGCTGCATGTGGTGATGTTTGTGTGTGTGTTTTTTTTTTTTTTCCCAACTATGCAACATGATTTGCAAATGGTAGACTAATGGAAAAAAGATGTTAATCAGCTCCAATGACTTCTATACGCCTCAAGCAATTGTTCTGAACTAGTTTAACTCATTGAGCACTCTGTGTTTAGAGTCATCTTATTTGGGCAACCATGTTTAATTACAGTAGCCACAGAAATAAATCTTTTCTATTTTATAGACTGTTTGTCTGACTGAACTAAGTATCTCAACTCTTTGAGATTAGCTTGTTACTCTTTCCAGCAAGATGCAAATAAGTATTATTGATCATAAGTCTTCTGAGACCTTTTTTTGTAAGTTGTGGTTCCCATCAGCATATGCTCCTTGGACATAGATACCACAAAAGGTTCAAGTGCTTGTTTCAAGTCCAGAGTAACTCTCACCCATACCTCAAATAAAGTTTCATTGACTGGACTTAGTCAATAAAGTTAGTTTTACTAACTACTTTTTTTTATGTCAATAGCCAAGGAGTACACGTTTCTCAACCTGCACTGTGAATGTTTGAATTATGAATTCAATATGGATAAGAACAATACAGTGAATTGTGTATTATTAGTTAAAGTTACGAAGAAAATAATCAGTTGTAACTTAGATGACGATCTGATCACATTTTTAAGACATTTATACATAAATGCCCATAATTTCAAAGGGTTCAATAGCTTTTTCTTGCCCTTGTATGATATGAGCAAATCATGTGGAGTTCCTCAAGGGTCCATTCTTGTTACTCTTCTATTCAACAACTACATGCCTCCCACTTGCTCAGATTATGGAATGTTATAGTATCTCCTACCAGAATGAGGCAACCACTCCCTTGACTCCATGAAAGCCTTGATTTCACTCAGCAAGAAAAGAAAGCAATATATGCTTCAGACAGTAGGTACAACATAGACCCAGACAGTAGGTACAGCGTAGACCTGTACCCTACACCATAGCTTACTCCGTAGCCTGATGCTTATCTCCCAAAAAATGTAACTACACATTGCAACAATGCAGACTGCAAGAACTTTAATTGGTTGGTTTAGTAGGGTGACATTTCCTCTGATACATTTTCGACTTCGCCATTTTAAAATTCAACATAAACGAACGAGCAGACATGGACCAAGTTGAGGAGAGATTAATCAGGGAAGTCAGAAAGTATGGGCACTTGTATGACTGCTCCTCAAGATGCACTCAGTTTCAGTAATCGTGTTCTGAAGTGTACCAACAAACTTGTGTAAAACTATAGCAGACTAGCTGTTTGGTGGTGTAATTGCAGTGATGTAGACCCTACTGCTGAAGTATAAATGCTCATGACATCATAGGCTCTGTGTAGCTTCAATGCAGAAGCATAAAATGCTGCTATAGACAACATTCTGTTAGATGTTAGCCATCAGCTTCTCAAAAAAGAACCTTTTTTATCCCACAAAGTAGTTCACAACATTGTAAACATCAACTTCTCTGGTTGTAGTTTTCACCGGAAGTAAGGTCAAAAACTCTTGTGGAAAGTCATCAGATACCATGCGAACGAAGACAGCTAGCCGGGCCATTTCACTGAAAGGAACCATCTCATCACACTGAATTGAAAACCATTTGCAGCTGTTCATGCCCTACTCTATCTGTTTTACTGCGTACGCAGACCGCATAGGCACTCTCCTTGGTGTACAGTATTAGCACCAAGTTGAGCATCAGCAATAGCAGACATAATTTCTTATTTTTATGGTCCTTTTTTATAATGTTTCAGCCACTGCAGTCAGTTTCTCTTTTACAGTCCCACTATCGCTGAAGAGCTTTTTGTGCTTTTTACGATGTGCACCACTTTATACCCAGCCTCTGTTGCTGTGTTTGCTTTCCTCAGCAGTTTAGGAAACAGACACTTGTTTTTTTTGTTTTTTGTTTTTTTTTTGTTTGTTTGTTTGTTTTCTTAGCTCCTTTACCTACTCTGTTTGTAGACTACAACCAGTCGGAAAAGTCCCGTGAAAAGTTTCTGTGGACTTGGTAATGTGGCACTCAACATTACATCTTTCACTGACTGACAATCTCTCACCACTGATGAGGTACACATATTATTTTCTGGCTGTTTTTCACTGTCATTGTCAAATCTTGTGGACTGGCTAGCCTGCCAACACCTTCTAATGTTACTGTGGTTACTACAGCATCACTGACTAACCAAAGGAGACAGCAGCATAACTCATTTTCCTTAATGTTGTATTTCTGTATTTCTGTGCCTTTGTAAAGGACTTATCTTTGCGTCATGTCTGAATGGTGCTATATAAAATAAACTTGTCTTGCCCTGCAATACAACTACAAATGGACTGCACAGGCAGGGCTAAATGTGAAGTCTGCTCACTAATTCATCTGCATTGTTTGTGTTGACAAGACATCAGCTTGACATCAGCAGTTATTAGTTACTAGCTACTTTTAATTCCCCGGCAAGGACAAAATGAACAAACTAGAATCTTCATACTGTTAACTTGATTCCACAGCCTCACATCTTGTAGCAAATGATGATATCTTCAACGAGCAAAAAACGAGCAGATGAGTCTGCAGAATCAGGATTTTAATAGTGCAGAGCAGCAGCTTGGGAAATTGCTTGGAAGTGACTGCTGGTTAATATGTAATGGGCCATGTTTCAGTCACTATTTCATACTTGATTAATTGTCAGACAACAGAAAAGAAAAACATGTAAATGAGCACAGCTTTATTTGAAATTCTGCTGTATTAAAATATTGTGTATATGTGAGCACATAGAGTGGGTGAGAAGCAAACCCGCAAAGGGCTGTCCAGCCATGTACAAGGTTTTACACCTAGTTATGGTTTTAGGTACCTCAGAGTACACAGAGCAATTCAAGGCTGTAGACTTTGAGACTTGAATCAAAATGACCCAACAACAAAATTGTGACAGAAGTAAAGTCAAGTGATGAAATTTGAGAGTAGCACACCAGACAGCACAACTCATTTCTGTTGGTCGATATGATAGTGCGGTAGGACTTTATTACTGAGCTATGACCAAGATGCCTTTTATTTTCATTTATGTGGAAAAAAGATGTTTTTTGTCTCAGTTGATGAACAAAGACATAAAAACATGAGTAGCACATGTGTAAAGTACAGGAATATGGTGTGGGGTAGCTGAGCTGCACTGACATGTGCAGGGGGTGAATAATAGATTTCTCAAAACTGTAGATAAGGTGAAATGAAGAAAAAACATCAGCAATAATGTAACTGAAATGTAATATTTCCTTCATCCGTCACTGTCCGTGTTCACTGTTCACTGCTCAGATTGCTTCTGTGTCTTTGTATTGGTAAGTGGCTGTTTGCTGTCACAGAAAAGATGGGGGAGTAGGATTAAAAACCTAGATCAGGTTTTTTACGTTTTTGAATGGCCATGATGGTTGTGCAGCAATAGTTGGGAGTCTGCAGTACACAAACCCGCTCATATAAGCCTCTTCCCTGTGGGCTGTCTCTTTTGATTTTTAATCAAGAAATGTACTAAGGCAGGTCGTGTAAGCAGAAACTGTAAAATTTCTAAGCCCACGTCTTCCTATAAGTTCACTATTACAAAGAGATAATGTACTAAGAGTGGTGCTATAGTCAGTAGGGATGGACCAATCCAACTCTTTCTCTTCTAATACCTGAACATGATGTCTACTGATACCATACTTGCAGTAAAAGGCAATGCTTGTCCTAATTGAAGACTTTGAAAATGGGGTTTCACCAGAATATCTACCACATTTGGGGGGGAAAAATAAAATCAATATGGGATGAAGAATTTAAGTCTTTTCTTCTGGCTCTTTTGAAAATCCAATGCCATGAAGAAATGATGCTTGGGGTACAATAAATTGGAAACTCAAATATCTGAAAATTGGAAGCATTTTCACAAAAAAAAAAAATTGGTAAAAAACATGGAACATAAAACTCACTTGACATTGTGACCTTGCTTTGGCTTTTGAATGGCACTGTGCACTAATAACAGATCTTACTTGGTTAAACAGCTATATCTGGTGGACAGTTGATCTAAAACCCCTTTGCAGCCTTAGGAGGACAGGTTAAACCTGTAGTGGGAGTCAGTCTGAACTGGTCGAAACGTCATTCGACCTGTCTTAGGTTATTTAAAATCAATGCATAGTAACAGTGTATAGTCATTGGGCAAATATTTAATAATTCTTTTATCTTTTCTTTTTTTAAAATCTCCTCCAGGTGCTGATACAACATGGAAAACCTCAGAAGAGGTCAACAGACAGTTCATAAGGACTTTGTAAAAGCAGTCTGTTGAGAGTGGACATACTCCAGCATTTTGTGGATGTCTGGACAGAATTCTACTCATACTTACAGATTGAAAAGTTATGCCATCAGCACATGGACAAAATAATATAATGGAAAAGCAGAAATCAGTGAACAATGTTGCTTCAGCACAGTTGGGTGGAGAATCAAGTACCTTCATCTGCACTGAGTGTGGTGATGGGTTCAGTCAGTACTCTAATGTGCTAGCCCATATGGCCATTCATGGACCTTTGGAGTCATTTTCCTTGGATGGTTCATCCAATGGATTTGAGGTCCCACGAGAATATGTGCTACAAGAAAATGGCACATTGACTGCTGTGAACGGCTTGGCACAGTCACGTTCTTCTCTGAAATCAGTATCTCCAGGAGTCCTGCCATCCTATTTCCCATCCCCTATTAAATCAGTGTCTCCAACTTTAAGGCCACAGCCTTCACCTTACAGAGAGGTGTTTAGGCCAAGGCCATCAGACTTCACGTTGGACAAGTCTCGTCAGGGTCATTACCGTTGTGAAATCTGTAGCAGATCATTTACCAGCCTGCAGAGTTTACATCGACACCAACAGTATCGAAACACAGAGCGAGGTTACAAGTGTACTTTGTGCTGTAAAATCTTTGAAGGTAGACAGGACCTTAAGAAACACCTCCAGGACCATGCCAATGAAAGGTTTCACTGCTGTGGTCATTGTGGTAAGCGATTCCTTAAAAAGGATGCACTGAATGCTCATCAAAAAGAAAACCACTTCTCCCCCAAAGGTACAGGTTTGGGTAAATTAGAGACTAAGCAGGAAAAAAAGTTTGAAAAAACATATCCTTGTAGGAAGTGCAAGTTGAATTTTTTCTGGATGTCAGATTTTCAGACACATTCACTATACCATTGCAAAGGGAAAGAGTCTGATTTTACTTTTACATCTGAAATTGAAATTGAAGTAAACTCTAAAAACATGGACAGACCACTTGGAAACTGCCACAGCAATGGCACATCTATTGATCTTAAGAATGGGGATACTAAAATCTTTAGGGATATTAGTGGTGTGATTGATACAGAATACTCTTTCACACCATATAGATGTGGTTTATGTGGGGATCGTTTCCAAAAGTTAACAGCTCTAAAGGAGCATCATCTCACACATCAAACTCAGGAGGAAATAGATCAGCTTAATCAAGAATCACAGAGAACTATTAAGCGAAAAATGCCACCAAAAGGCAGACGTAGAAGAGGGGGTAATCCAAATGGCAAACTGCATCCTTGCAAGCACTGTCATCGTGTCTTTAATCATTCTAGTAGTTTATCTCGGCACATGAGATACCATAAGGGTACTATGCACACATGTGTATTTTGTGGTAGACATTTTCCACAGCGCTGTGATTTAAGAAGGCATGTAGCCATGTACCACAAAGCTGAATTGGAAAAGAAACCGAGTTTGAAACACTTGTATACGGCTCAACAAAATGGGCCTACCCCCAATTCTCTTAATAGTGAGAAAACCCCAAGTTCTCCTGAAGAGAAGACCAAGAGCTCCTCTGAAAATGAACTAACCACATCACCAGAGCCGCCTCCAAAGGGGAAACAATCGGGAAAAGCAGGGAGAGTTAACTACAAATGTCAGGAATGTGGAAAGAGATTTGGACTGTTATGTGTGTACCAGCGGCACTTGCGTTATCACAAAAAGGAACCTAGCAAGTGCCCCCAATGTCCAGCTCAGTTCAGGAATTCGTCATCCCTAGAGCTTCACCTTCAAAATCACCCAAGCACAGGAGAAGCAGATGATGCTGGACAAACTTCTCACTGCACTGGCACCAATGGGGACCATGTACTTGAAAAAGGTAATGCTGAGGACATAGAGGATGACTATATGGACCATACTCAAGATGATAAGGGAAATTCTTCAGAGGTTCTTTATGAATGCACTGAGTGCACTGAGACATTCTCATGCTTGGAGACATTTCTTCAGCACCAGACTTCTCATGGCTCAGAAAACGTGTAACTATCTTGTCAGACCTATTAGTTACTTTTACTGTAACAATCAAGTTCTCAGGAGTGGAGTGTTTTTGACTGTTTTGAATGCAAATATTTGAATAATTGCATAGGTGAAAATGTAAAGATTGCTTGTAGTTGTTTTACTTAACTACTTTTATACACTTTGTCACGAGGAGAAAAAACATCTGTTCCTTGGTGAATTTTAAACTAGTGGAAGCAGGATATAAAGCTTTGGTGAAAATAGACATAAATACGACATACTTCTGATGTGAGTAAAATGCAAGTTTAAGCATTTTATTTTTCCACAGGCTATGGTTGTAGTTAATTTGAATGTCCAAACAATTGTTGTCTAGCTAGGATGAATATATTGCTTTTTATTATATTTCTTAGTGCCTACCCATGCTGTTGTCAAATGTATTGCTGCATTTTCATTGTTTTAATAGCAAGTATATTTGAAAATGTCTTTTAATATATTATGTTTATATTGTATCTTCCTTTTTAAAGGATAGCATTGTCATGGAGTAGATTTTTAATTATATTATTAAAATTGTACAGGGAAAAGACTGTGGTGTCAGTTTTCCTTTTTGACAGTAAGAAACCCTCAAACTACATATTTTTATTCCTTCCATACTTCAGGCGTCTTAGTTCACATTTTTATGGAATCGAGGAAGAGAAAGTTAAAGGCAACAGCACAGAGAGGGATCCTTGTGTTCAGTAATTGAGGATAAGAAATAGAGGAAAATATATTAGCCACTGGACTGATTATTGGAAAACACCCTCTGGCACCAATACCCCTACCAAATTTCATGGTAATGGCAGTAAAAAGAAATTAGTAAACACTTGGCAGCCAGTACCATCTGGTAAGGAGGTTTTGGCATACTGTTTGGCCAGTAATAAATTTACTTTTGAAGATAATTAGAACTTGCTGAAATAATTTCCCTGGGACCCTGCACATCTGCAGTTAAAATTTTGCCAGATCTCTTTCAAACCTTGATTTTACTTGCTTTACCTATGTTTGAGTGAAAGAAATCCTGTATCAAGATTGTAATCCTTCAGATTCTGCCTTGCACACACAGTCCTGTAACTAATGGTCAAGTTAAATATTTTGTAACAACTGGATAACCTACACAATTGCGTGTGGGTAACAGCACTATAATTTATGTCTCGTGACCAATTCGTTTCCTTCCTGGCTAAGGTCTCAAGTTAAAGTACTTGCCCTTTTACACACAACATTCCCCTTAAGACTTTTTTTATCCGAATAAAAGGTTTTGAGAAATGACAAATTACATTAGAAATCCTCCCTCTATGGCAGAGGTGGACCTCCCTAGTATTATTTCTCGGGCCTTGTTGTTTGCTATATATTGCTTCACTAACTGTTGCATCCTACAGAATATTTTTCCTCCAGTGGGCAGGCTTGCATGGTTTTGTTGAGCTTTCTATCCCTTTTAGTACTTGGCCCCACTCGCTTAGACATCAATGTAAATGAGTGTGACAAAGCCATGAATTCAGTGCTCCTAATATGTTATATAATACATTTGACAGTTTTCAAAACACCTTAAGTTTTTGGAAGTACACCCTATATCTGATAGACACAAGATATGCATATACACCTTCCCTACATGGAAGGCCACTAGCAGAGGCCTGGATGGCCTTTGGTTAAATGGGGACATTCAACTGGTCGTCCAGTAGCTAACTTGTCCTTTTTAACAAGCCAAGACCAGCCTTTACATGGCTTCCCTCCAATGACAGGCTCATAATTGTATAATGTGGGTGCCAACACCCCTTTCTGTGTGTATGTATCCTTTCATTGATTTTTACTTTTTTCTGCTATTGGGGCCTTTTTGTCATTTGCTCTATCAATAATTGTTTAGTCTTGCCAACCATTTCCTGCTCAACAATGGCTTTTTTGATTTTTGATGACATTGATGGGTACATTTTCAAGGCAACATTGTTAGCAACACTCCAGGATTGCTGACAAGATACAGAGCTCAAGACCAAACAACATTAGAGGCAGTTCGGATTTGATCAATTGGGATGAATACTTACAGAGATGTCACACACATGATCCTTCAATCTAGAAGAGGACATAGAAAGTCCAACCATTGAGAGGGTGGTTGTTAAGCATTCACTCTGAACAAGGTTAAGAAAAACGTTCAAAAGACCGGAATCGGAAATAATTACCAGAAATTTGCAGGTAAGTGACTTTTTTCTTGTTCTGCCCAGAAGAATAAGTTAAGTCCACAAACCAAAAAATCATTTCTAACAGGTTACTCAGAAAGTATAGTATACTATAAGTATAGTATACCCCAGGACAGACACAGACACAGACACTGGACATGTTGGCGGTTCTGTCTGCTACTATGTGCACAAGCAGACGCTATCAAAGATACAGTAGGTGCAGTAATGCTATTTGCCTTGTCACAGGACATGACAGTACTCCAAACTGGCGCATTCTTAATAGGATACATAAACAAGTTCAAGTGTCCAGTCACCTTTGGTTGACTGCTAACTATGCTGGGTCCAGACCATGTGCCTCCTTTAATTCACTTAATTGGTAAAACCTCTCCAAGAACCCTCTATATCCCAATCAAAATGTTACCATTGGTTGCTTAGTTTGACCATTTTTAGTGCTGATACCACTACATGATCCCTCAACAACTTCCCACAACTGAATGTGTAATGTGAATGTGAGTCACTAATTTGATGGCCTGTAGATTACCATCTGCTCCTGAACATTTCGGTGCATGCATGCATGCATGCTGCAGTTCATGCTACTGCTGTAACTATGAAGAGCCTTCTTGGGCATCACAGTAACTGATCTACAGGTGTCCACATTCTGGTTTAAACAACTTTTGTGAGCCACAGGAGCTATCCAACTTGACAGAAGAGTGAGGAACATCCATTTTTACTTTGACACCTTGGTGTTAATGGTCATCTTAGTTATTTTTATGTTCACTAGCTAGCAAGGTTTAACCAAACAAAAACTTAAACTGCAGCATGAATGCACATGTGACTCATGTAGCCTGACAGATTAGACAGCTGAGCCTCAGCCACAAGCTTGAGAAAGTTTGTGGTGTGCACACAGCAGGGATCCATTCAATCATTTTCTGGAGCAACCAGTGGGGATCCTCTTGTCCACCAAACCGGCAGGACATCTGCTGGGAATTGAACCTGCTGTTCTGTTGTGGGCAATTGTTTTGTTTGGACAACCCAAAGTTCAATCTGTTTTTCATTATGAAATTATTTGGGATGCCATGTGAACTGAGCATTACAAAAGGTAATACTACAGAAGGCAAATGCAAGGAAATGGATAAGAAAATACACCACTGTGAAATTTCCTGGGATGAAAAATGTGGTACCTGCCGTGAGTGACGGAGGGATTGGCTGTGGAGCAGTCAGTGGGGTTTCTGGCTCTGTCTAGTGCATGGTAAACACACTCCTTTGGCTCAATATCCACTGTAAAGAAAGTACTGGACTGAATAAGCACGGAGGAACTAGACAGGAGTACTCTGCATGGCTCAAGATTATATGATCTGCTTAGAGGGGACCTTAAAATATGTTGGGGAATTGAGTGTCAACTCTTACCCATAGAGGTATTAGGATAATCTGTATAATTTGGTGCCAAACTCATGGGTGCATATGCTGAAAAAATCTCTAGGGCCTTAGAGCATGCATACTAGTGTCCTCCTTTCTTTCCCTCTCCAGAACCTATTGAGAGCATTTGCATTTAAGACTTCCTCTGACTGAGGCAGCTGACCTACCGTTGGGTCTCTGCACATATGAATTGCATAAAATAATGAAATGATAATGACTTTTCCAGACTATCCTAATTTTATTGGATCAAATTGATCCAATCCAAAGAGTCAAGCCAGTGATTGTGTATAGGGAAAAGTATTTTTGTGCCAGTCTGAAACCAAGATATGATGCAACAATACCAAGTGTGACCACTATGCCAGAGTTGCCTCACATTCTAGCACTGTTCCCAGGGACTTGCTCGTCACAAAACTACACTAAAAATATTTTGGCAGCTAATCACTGATCAATAGCTGATCACTGACTAAGCTGATTATAGTGTAGCTCAGGTACATTCTTGCAAAGGTAAATATTAGGGAAACCTACTTTTTGAAATTCCGGACTTGAATGAGTGTGCTTTTGAGGTTATCAAGGAAAGTCTGAACCCTACCAACTCCTGCCTAACCCCACACACCTTTCCCATGTGACTAATGAAATTGGTGGCTGGTTACCCCAGGCTTTGTAACTTTTTGTAACTGACAATCTGACAACTAAGTCCACTTTACACACATTTGACCAAATGTGTGAAAAAGTAGGCAGAATTTTAACTATTCCCCTTTAAGGGGACATTTTCATTTACCCGACCACTACGTCCGTCACTATTTGTGCATACAAAGGTGTGTAACACTATAAAAGCCCTTCGGGAGAGTCCAAGAGTGCATGGTAGTATCTCCATTTGATCAGTTACAGCATCTCTATACATGCACCTCTATGGAAGTAAGGGTTGTTTTTTTTTGGTTTTTGTTTTTTTGTTTTTTTTGCTTACCTACAGTTGTGGTTGTTACAACAGCTATAAGCACTTTTGCCCCAGGATTCAGTTGGATATCATGTCCTACAAACTAGTGGTTTCAGGCAAACACCCACATTTAACATTTGACCTTGTAGAGGCCACTTCTCTCAAGTACAAGTAGTGGTGACATCTAGGAAATGCCCAGAGCAGCTACAGTTGGGATTATTTAATTGTTATATATCATTTGATTTTGAGGTAGCACAGGGGCAGCACTACATTATGGTGAGGCACTATTCAAAATTTTGAAAGCGGGGAAATGTGTTTATTTCTTTGACTGAACTCAGTATTTTACAGCCAGCCAGTCTTTGAGCCACAAGCATATTGACAGCAGGCTAGAGCTGTAGTGTGAGGAACATGTAGTGTCTCTACCATTTCTTTTGGGCACAAGCAGTTCAGCGCCCAGCGTGTAGAGTTGATTTTCATAGTGCTTGGTTTTGGCAATAGCTGTAACAACATGATGAAAAAAATCCACAACAGAACCGTAACATCATAAAGGTTAGCATCATAAGGAGCAACCCCTGATAATAAGGATAAAGACTGTGTTTCAGAGGATCCAGGGCTCTTTTCGATCGTAAGTTGCCAGATGTTGATTGAATGCAACAAGAGAGGCAGTTGTCTAACCAGTTCCTTAATATCAGTGAACCCGTTTTGCTCCTCTGGATGGCAGGTTTAAAATTTGAGAGGTTTATATGGTCTGACTTGATCAGAAAGCTGGTCCAAATTCATTTGAACATTTTTTTAGTGCTCGCTTAAATAAATTCAGTGACCTGTGATCAGTTACCCAGTGATTTGTACTTTCTCCTGTTAGAGGAAGTATTTGTCTGCTCACAGAACATCAGACATATTGAGAAGATCCTGTTCACCCATTATGCCAGAATATAATTTGACTATTTTTTACCCCTCTGCTGGTTCCTATGGGCCCCCTCAGCCAAGGGGTTTTTGTAGTGGATCAGCACAAGGAGGTGGCGCCATTTTGTAGTAAGTCTTGCACACAAAATGGTCGAATGCAACTTTTTAACCCTTTAAAGACCAAGCACACTTAGACCAGCACCCAAGTAATCACGCCTGACTGAGTGCCCCAGTGACTTTGAATCGCATGCAACATAAACAGAGTGGTGCCGGAACTGCACACGGGTGCACTGGAGCCCCACCGAGGACTTCAGTGCTTCGGCACAGCCGCTGCCAGCAGGGGTACCGCCGCCTGCCTGCCACAGCACGTAGGGAGCGCAGGAGCAGCTGCAGCAGCAAGGAGGCAACCGCGGCGCGGCGCGGCGCGGTCGCCCGGAAGGAGTCGTGCTACCGCCCCCGTCAGGCTTTGGCACCGACAGCCATAGAACACGGAGGGGCGGGCTCTCCCGGAGCCTCCGCACCTCGTCATTGGTCGTAATCGGACGGTTGTATAACGTACGCACAATTTCGGGCACATTGTCTGAAAATGCGCAAATAAAGATAATGGAGGTCGTCCCGGACCCGACGCGGCTGTCGGGAGCGCGACGGACCGTGTAGCCCGCGTCGTGCGAGAAGAACACGAGGACCCTTGGCTAAGGTCGCGGTCCAGAGGGGGAGACGGTTTCCCAGAAAGGACGGAAGCCATCGGCAAAGAGGACAACCGTTTTCTCGGGGTGCTTTGCAAAGGACGGCGAGGTGTAATGTCCGTGAACGAAGTCTGTTGACCGATTATTGTTATTATTATTGTCACACTGACAATGTAGCCGACGAGCCACAGAGGAAGTTGGCGGCGAGGCAGAGAGGAGCGGCGCGGTGCACCGATCTTGGTAAGTGGTCCTGCAGAAAGACCAGGCACGGAGAAGCCATTAGCTGCTGGTTGTCGGCGTTAGCTAGGACTGTGCTAGTCACCGAGGCGGCTAGCTCGGTCCTCTCCTGAGCATCAACCATCAGCGTAAAAACGACCCAACACGTGGCCGGAGTCGCAGACCGCTCCGCCGCCGGGGATGTTTACGTTATGGTGGCGTTGATTGCAGCCCGATGTTTGCCTTCGGTCCGCCGTCCTCCGCTCAGCCTCGCTAAAAGTGCAGGTATCAAACAACAACACGGTCAGGACAGGAGCAACCCGCAGACTCCGGGTTGTCGCAGGTAGTCAGATCCTTTTCCACGAGCATTTTAAGTACTGGGGCGGATTTAAAAGTCGCTCGTCAAAAATCGGAGCAGAACAAAGCCTGAAGTTTGACAGGGGAAATTGTGGTGATGATGTTCTATACACCTGTTAGTAAATCAATCAGAAGTCCCTGGGCTTTTGGCAGCTCTGATGTGTCGTTTAATTCCTTTTAAATGCTTAATATGATATGCACGGTAAGCTCTTGTTGATACCCCTTTTAATAAATTAAATAAAATGATTGCTGCAGTAATCCTACCTCGTGTAGATTTTAGGTGACTGTTCCATTATCTTGGATCTTGCACCTCCCTTATCAGTCACTGGTGAAGTCATAAGTCCGAGAGGGCTTTTTCATGGTAAAACCAAATCTGTTAACCTGGTATATCCATCTGCGACCAGGACGTCCAGGTTGCCCTGGTGGTAGAGCGGCCAACATGCTTGAAGGGATCCCAAAAGTCTCAAACACCCCTAATGAATAGTCAATGTTGTACGCATGTCATCAAAACACGTAATTATGTCATAATGTTGTAACTAACTAAACAACCCCATAAATATGGTAAAGTTTTTTTTTTCTGTCCATTCACTGAGCTAAGTGTCTACAAATTTGTGTAAAAATTTGGGCAGAAAATACTTTTTTTTCCCTTCATATTAACACAACAATATAAAATATTAACACTGTATAAGCATATGCACTCCCTGGCCACTTGATTAGGGTAATTTATACAGTCTCATATAATCTAGTACAACAGCTCTCCCACAAATTCTAACTTAATGATGCTTATAATGGCTGGGGTTTGTTTTTGTTTTTTTTTTCCTTGTGTAAGAAACACATCTTGATGGTCTGATATGCAAACCGATTTGCTAGCTGTAATGTCCTTGCTTTATATTTTATTGTATACACCTAAGAAGTTGAATTTTGCATTATTGCTCCTTGCAGAAGCATGATACCTGCACTACTATAAATGGTCAGTTTAAAGCCTTCACTACACTACAGTTTGATAAATGCAGCGTAATATGGTGTACATGTTGCTGCAACTGTTTAACCCAGTGGTGATGGAGGCCATTAGGAACATGGTCCATAGTTTTGGCCCTTTCTCATCTGGGTATTGGGTAGTGTTTTAATGCCTCCACACTGGCAACAGCCATTGCCAAAGGCATTGTGTTTTCATGTTGTCGGTCCATCTGCCCCTTTCACATTAATACAATATTTGGCAAAAAGCATTCACATGGACTCAAGTGTGAACTAATTGCATTTTCGTGGTCAAAGATTATGGTCATTGAATCCGCTTCTGTCCCATTTTCTGTGAAGGCGATACATAAGGAACACCAGGAGGAAATTTAATCCGGCACAAATATCCGATTGGACTTATGGTTGAACTGGTGATTATTATGTTCAAGGGTCAAGTTCACTTTGACCCCACAAAACAATTTTTTTTGGCCATATCTTAATGAAACTTATGAAAAAAATGCACTTAATACCTTTTTTAGTTAAGAGGTACTGAACATTTAATCTTTTTTTTTTTTTTTTTTTTTAGCTTTGAACTGAATGATATCACTGTACTGTGATACAACCCATCAATCCTGCTGTTGATATTGAAATTACATTCCAAATCTGCATTTCATGGGTTGAAATGTCTCAACAAGCCATCTATTGTTTTAGATCATCCTGATTTTTAAAAGGCCAATGCTGTCTGTGGTCCATCGTAGGAGATTTTGCTATTTTTTGCAGACCCTCTACTTTAATACTTTTAGTGCAGTTTTAGTGCAAAGACGGCTGTAGAAGCACCACCAATGTTCTTTCTCTTCATACCCTCCTATGGCTCGGCAGCATTTGCAAATGGCACCAGGTCTCTCGATAGCAACACAAAGCTGTGTACATTTGCATCAGAATTTTTCCTGAGTGTTAAGCTAACCACATCTATCCGGCCCTTCTGAGGCTGGAGTCAATGGCACGAATCGTTACACCTGGGGACCACCATGGTCCACTACCACACTGATGTCTGCTTTTTGGGATTCTGGAGTAAAAAAAGACCTCTACTCAATAGAGCCCTCTACCATAGGTGCCTTTTGGTCCCCGAGCAACTCCTGCCTTACACATCCATGTTGATGTGGAAAAAAAGGCCATAACATAGTGTATGCTAATTGACCTGCTTCAGTCCAAGTGGTCAAGACCAAAGCTGACACAGGGGAAATAGAATGTCACAGTTGAACAGCAGTGAGTAAGGGCATAAAGAAAAGCACAGTATTCTTCTGTGCCTACCCATAAGATGGCTCTGGTAAGGGATCATACTTATTTTTAAGACATTATAGGCTTTTAATGCTTTTCTTTCCTTGTGTCTGCTAACGGTTTGCTAACAGCGCTGCTGTTATCTAACTCTGGCTGTGCCACTCGTTTCAAGTTTGAATAGTCTACTGCAGCGGCTTTCAGCCCATAGAAGTCACTAGGTGTAGATGGTACTCAATAAGTTTGAAGGAATAAGCATGCATGCTTTTTTTTAACTGGAGGCAAGAAGCTCTACCAACATGGAAACTAGTACTCTCCTTGCTCAATCAGTTGTTGTTTCATATGCTGAAACCGGGTCAGTTCCTAGGTTTTCAACTGGCCCTTCAAGTACACAACATTGCACAGAAAAGTTAAGTTAGCATGTTTAACAGAGTTGTGCTTAAATTGATTTGTCCATTAAGGCTATGAAATTTGGGACAAAGCGAAATGTTCTTTTTGGGTAGTTTAAACTCCATCACACGTTTCATAATTTTGATTGGGGTCCCTTTAAAAAGGATTCTTGAAGAAAATACAACAAAGCATGACCAGAAATAATAATTATGATGGGAGTGGGGTATTCAAGTTTGCATCCTTTTGTACATTCCAGTGCTACAGTCATCTAAATGTTCACACCATATCAATCCCCTGTGTGTAATATCATCTTATTTATTGTTTGCCTACAGCTGATCTGTCAATCAAACAATATCATCATAACAAATATCACAATAGATAAATATTTTTAAGTGCAGCACATACATGTGTACCATTTGACCTGTGTCAAATGCAGCCATGTGTTTTGGCTTTTAAAGGATAGGTTAACTTTTAAGTCTGTCTGAAAAGATTACCTCATGCAAATACAGTCACATACTCAAGTATTTGGACAGTTACACAAACCTCTGAACTTTGCCTCTTTACTCCAACACAATGGATTTGAAACAAAGAGATCTTAATGTGATTTAAGTGTAGACTTCAGCTTTAATTCAAGGGGTTTGACAAGAATGACCCATTAACCATTTAGGAATTACAACTATTTATATACATAGTCCCCTATTTTCAGAGGCTTGAAAGTAAATAGACGATTGACTTACAATCAGTTTCATGGCCAGATGTGAGCTTTTCACTTATTATTTAATGACACATTAAGCAGATAAAGGGTCTGGGGTGGATTCCAGGTGTTGACTTGTTCATGGAAACCTTTAATATGCGTTCCAAAAAGGTGTCAATGCAATTGAAGGAGGCCATCATTAGGCTGAAAAAAACAAAACGATCCTATTAGACAGATAGCAGATACTTCAGGAGTGCACAAATCACTAATTTGGTAATTTTTTAAAAAGAGAGGATGAACCAGAGAGCTCAGCAGAATGAAAAGGCCTAAAGACCATGAAAGAGAACTAAAGTGAATGATCACATAATTCTTTAGTTGAAGAAAAACCCTTCACAACATCTAGTCAGGTCAAGAACAATTGATGACAAAGATGTATTATTGTCAAAGTCTACAATCAATAGATGCCTCCATTAATGTAAATAAAGAGGGTTTACCACATTGTGAAAACCATTGGTATTGCTCAAGAATAGAAAGGCCGAATTAGACTTTGTCAGAAACCATTTAAAAAAGGCTGAATGCCTCTGGAACAAGATTCTTTTGACAGATGAAACCAAGGTTAACTTGTACCAGAATGATGGGAGGGCAAGAGTATTGAGAAGGAAATGAATGGTAATGGTCCAAATTCACCACATTATATGTCAAACCTGGTGGAGGCAGTTGTATAGCATGGGCATTTAAAGCTGCCAATGGAACTAGGTCACTGGTCTATATTTTTGATGTGACCGCT
Organism: Istiophorus platypterus; assembly: GCA_016859345.1. NCBI lineage: Eukaryota > Metazoa > Chordata > Actinopteri > Istiophoriformes > Istiophoridae > Istiophorus > Istiophorus platypterus. The sequence goes on from CM029126.1 coordinate 15,487,298, forward strand.
GATGGACGTAACAGGATGAATTTTGAAGTGTATAGGGCTATACCATCTGCTCGAATTCAATCAAGTGCTGCAGCACCGGTGCTTCTCGGTACAGATGGGTAATGATCCAAAACTTACTGCAACAAAAGAAGGCAAAGAAATGGAATATTCTTCAATGGCCTAGTCAATCACCTGACCTCAACCCATGGCTTAATGGCTTCATTTCAAAACCATTGTTTTGTACAGAGGCAAAATAATGAAGTGATTCAGAGACACAGAGGTCTCAGCAGTCAGAGTTAGCCAAATGAAAGGGCTATCCTCTGAAGTTAGTCTTACTAGTACAAGGTTTTCCCATTTAGTGCTACTATTCCTTTATTGCAGGCCAGCAGGAAACCAGTCTCTGTGGAAACATGTTTTCTGGAGATGCATATTGTTCTTGGGCCTCAGGTTTAATCTAATCCACTTTTTTGACAACATAACAAAGAGTTTCATGCTACACTGGCAGCATTTCGTTGGCAGCTAACAACGTTGTCAAACGGCAATGATTCCATTTTTGCATGTTTCCATTTTAACAGAATATTTCTGATTGCCTGTCACTTTTTCAAAAAAATCAAGCTTGATCAAATGCACATTGGCATGCTACTTTTTTTGAACTAACTGCTGTGTAATCCGTACAACATACACCCCTCACAAGCTTACGAACTTTGGGCAAGAGTCCTGAGGATGAATGGGGTGAAAAGCATAGGCTGTCAGACGAGGCTATATTGATGTTTCATCACCCATTTCTGTTCCCTCTGCTGCTTCACTTGGGTGGCAAGCTAGCAGGTGAGTTCTCAGATTTATTATTCTACAACAGATTTATTGTTGTAGAGTAAAAGAGCACTTTTTACAAAGTCAGAAATTGACTTCTCTTTGTTGGTAATTTTGCTAACTATGGTGAAGAACCAAAAATACTTCCAAATAGTGCTTCCCAGATTCTTTGGTATCGTGATTATCAGATGTTGCAGCTTTTGCTCACTAATGTCCTCCTCCGTTTTTATTGAATAGCCAACTTTACTAATAGTTCAACAAGGACATGGAATAGGTAAAGTTGATAGTGAATTTTAAGAGAGCCCTCTAGTGGACTGCAGTGGGAAGTGATTAAAATTGTCTGATACACTTACAGATTGAAAATTTTGAATTTGAACAAATCATTACTCTAGTTTTTGTTTTGTTTTTTTTTTTTTTTAGCTTGGATTACTGTATTGTTTAATAGTATCTCACTGTATAGAGCATCATGTATGATCATAGTGGTTTTGCGCTTGGCTATATTGTAGCTAGCTAGGTTGCCTTATATTTCTGCTGCTAGCAGTGAACACATGTGCAGTGGGAAGTTGAACTTAATAGCTCTGGGCTGGACATAAGCCTTCATGAAACATTCTCGTGGCCTAGCGGTTTAAGGTGTCGACCATTAAATACATCATCCCAAAGATCCAATCTGCAGTCTTTTGGCTTGCATTGTGTTATGTTTTGATATCCTTGTTACAGTATTGAAGAATTTATCATTTCACACATCTGTCTTAGCTATGGGGAACATAGCTGCATTTAGCAGCTGATTTTGCAAGCAGAGATTTACCAGAATATCTGGGAGATTATCTCCTTACCTTAAACCTCTGAGCAAGACACTTCTTTCTGAAATCCTAGCATGTTCTTTGAGTGTTCAGCAGTTAATGGCTGTTCCACAACTTCACTGTTCCACAGTCATAAATTTTCTATTTGTATATAATTATATGTACATCATTATTAAATTCATCATTACATTAACAGTGTATTCCCCTCTTAAATGTGATTGAATTTTTCCCAAGTATGTCACCCAAAATTCTCACACATATAACAAAATACTGTAACATTGCTGATGCTGTGCTTTTGGATTTGTCACTGGAAAACAAACCTTGAATCTGCTGGAGTTGTGGTTGTGCTCCAGTTAACTATAGATGTACAGATAGCACATCTATAGTTAATCAGTGCGCTGGTGTGAAGATGGACGTGGTTGGTATGGAGGTCACCAGTGCAGGGACCAGAATAGGAAAAGGAGGGGGTGGTAGATAGAATACAACAATTGATCTGTTCAAATGTAGTGTGCCAGTAATCTATTCCACTTATCCAGCATGGATAATACCTTGGCACTGGCTCACCCAGAGAAATGCAGCCTTTTATTAGATTTTTACACCCACCATTTATCAAGCCAAACTGTCCTTCACACTGATTCCATAGAATTTGGTTGTTTTGTCAGGAACTCCATTGTTTCTGTTTGGTCACTGATGTTTTTAGAGAATCCACATCTGTTTCACATGTCCTGACTGAATGTGTTGATGAAGCTATGCAGACAGAAATAGTGTTAATTTTATAAATGATAATCATAAGTAAGTTACAACCACTTAATCTAAAAAAAACCTGATGCACAAATAAACTCAGTCACCCCCCTTTAAGAAAAAAAAATCACTAACTTATGATCTACTGGCAACTAGGGGCAGTTAACATTAAAATCTCTGTTCAGCTACTGAGTTCTTGCTCTGTGGAAAAAAAAAAAGAATTAAAGGCCCAGGGAAACATATATGTATGGAGTTCCTGAGGAAGGCAGCCAGGTGTTCAGGATGCATTGATTATAGAAAAGAAACAAAAATGTAAAACCTAGATATTTGAATGTTTCATACACTTAGCATTAAAATACAGATGGTGTGAAAACTAGTAAAGGGTAAAATACCCTTTCAATCAAGTTAAAATTGCACTTGGTAATGATGAAAATGCATTTCATAGACAAGCTCTGTTGCCAGATTAGAAAGCATTGGCTTGTGTGGTGAAGGAATCTTGCAGGCCGTTTGCTCCCCTAATACTTCTCCACTGTCACTAATAACTATGGTCATGAAAATTGTATGAAGTTAAGTCTTTCATACTTTCTCATTGCACCAGAAAGCAATTCCTGCAAGGATATTACACTCTTAGAGGGATAGAAGTTGGCCCACTCATAGAAATTCCCAAATATCCTCTGGTCTTGTTCTTGAGATAACACTTTTGTGGATAAAGTTTGGGAGATTTTGAATTATTGTCATGTTGTAGCAGGAATTTCCTGGGTAATGTCTCAAGACAACTGGTGTTACTGGTAGCATGATCAGATCCCACACTACTGGAGCTGCACAGGTGGTATTCCATACAAGAGAAGCAGCCTGACAAAACATTTGTGGCCAGCAGCCTTCCCAGCCAGCTAATTGTAGTTATATAATAAAGTTGTACAGAATTATTATGTTTATTACTTGTCATGTCCTAGTATGAAAAGGAAATTGAAGCACATATTTTGAAATTAGCTAAATAGAATGATGTAGTGATAAGGATGAAAAAACAGTCTGAATTAGGTTAATCTTCTCCAAAAATAGTAAATTTCAAACATGCACACAGAAAGCCCTCAGTTTCTGAAGCATGAACCATGAATTGGCACTTGCTGACATTGTTATAATGTTTTATAAGTTCAGGGCCCCACTATATGGTAGGATGATATGGATGTCCCTGATGAACAGGGTAATTTTTAGCAGTCACACAACGTCTTTTCCAGAGCAAAGATCTTTCACCCTGCTGTCAGCATACTACTGGTTTACAATATCTGTTGCTCTGCTGCCAGTGTAGTGTTGGTTTACATTAAAAAGAATAGCAGTGATTTTTCAAATTGCACACTATTGATGACTTTACGGTGTAAGGGAAAATCCAACCAAAAACTTGTGCTCTTTTTATCTAGTACTCTCTAGGGCTGAAAGATTGTATTTTTTGCATTTCATTTCAACAAAAAAAATTAAAATTTTATGTTTTTCTGCTGCATTCTGTACTAAGCAAGTGTGTTCCTTTACATCTATTGAATATGATTTGTATGCCAGGGTATCTCTTTAGTGCCAAAGTGCTTCATTTATAAAGATAGGTTTTGACACATTTTAACTTTTTATCAAAAAATTGCTCTTGTGATTTGTATATAGACCTTGGCCATATTGTGATTATGATAATATTTCAAATAATTGTTCAGTCCTAAATATCTGTAAGCTTCAAAGGTAGTTTTGAAAAGTTTGTATAAATCTCCATCATTGAATATTGAATTAGCAGTCGGTTGCGATTCACAGCTGTTACACTGGATTCCAACAGCAACCCATTCTCCCAGCAAAATAACATATCCATAGAATCCACTTCTCTACTGTCTGAGCAGTAATAAATTTTCCACAATAAATACACAAACTTCACCATTAATTTTCAATCACAGATTTGATTGTGGGTAGATTGTCAAGAACTGTCACCAACGCTATCGTGGGTACATGGGTGCATAGTAGCCACCACTGCGTTTTTATTATCTTGTAAAAGTAAAATGAAAAACAGGTTATAATAGTAAAAACAATAATAACTGCATTTCTTTCCATTTTACAGGCAGCCAGGATCGATGTCTTTCAAGATTTTAATGTTGGCTGACATTTTAAAACAGGTACAAACGCTTTATAATATTAGTTAAATTTGTGAATGTGTGCTTTTGTTGTCTTTAAGAAATGCTTGTCTAAAAGGAAATTACTTATGCTTGTGAATATGTAAAAGATTCCATTCCATTAAATTAACATCTGAAAAGCAGTTCTTTTGAAAGACAAAACGGTCTCTATATACAAGAGGGAAAAAAGGAAGGTTTAAAAAAAAAATCATCTAATGCGATGTCAGGCTGCTGAAATTACAGTTTTATTAGGGTAGACCACAATGGCTAGGTTCAGTTTTTTCAAGTTTTTGTAATCATTATCCCTTTCGATATTGGCTATGAAGCTAATATGAGGTAGTCTGAGTTAACTTATTCAAATGGGTATTTTCAAAACTTAATTTGTGTAAGTTTTCTACAAGTGTTTTTCTGGACTGTGCTTACCTAGTGAGCTATAACTTAAGAAGTTGTCAACTTGATTTGGCAAACTCACACTGCTGAAGTGTCATATCAGCGTCAGATGAATATGGTGGGTGTCCAACTCACCATCACAATAGAGAGAGAGGGAGGTAGGCACAGCTTTCTCAAGTTCTCCAACTGTGTCTTTCCACAGAAAGCTGAGGCTTATCCAAGTCTGCTTTGGACATAAAGTGAAGTAGGCCAAACACCTCTGTTCCTTGCTACTACCTCATGTTTTTCCTGAGAATCCATATGCCTTTCCAGACCAGTTAGAATATATAAGCATTCAAACATTTTCTGGGTCTGACCATGGGTGTGCTTGCATGGGATGGCCTCGGCTGAGTCCGACCCATTCATGCAATAGAGATGGGTAAGCAGGTTTTCATTGCAAAAATAACAGCGATGATACTCAGACAGGATTTTGGATAGTCATAATGCCAGCAACTGCTTTTATCTTTAGGTGCAATGATCACCAGGTATATCCCCAAAATAATAGAAATACAGAATTCATATTATAAATGAATCCACTGGGAATGGGCACTTGGATGTATGTGACTGGCCAATGCAGCACCTTGCCGCATTACGTGGCAGCAAAGGTTTAGCCCTAACCAACTGTTAAGCTAAATGATCCTCTGCTGTGTTTTATGCCAGAACCCCCTACACTGGGGACCCTGTTTTACCACCAGAGTGGCCCCATAACAATGGTTGAGGTGGCTGCATTCTTTATCCACAGAGCTAAAGTAGGTCTGAAAGTGGTTTAAGTTTTAGCCTGAATACTAAATTATACTACAGAAGTAACCTTAATAGGCCTCACTTGAACACTTCCCATAACCTCGCTTCTGGAAACACTGAAGCTGTAGTCCTTTTGGCCTCCTGATATGTTTGTCAATTCTCAGGTTCCGTAGGCCAGCCAAGCCAAAAATGCCATATCATTCAGCTTGAGGTATCCTTGTGATGCTGGTTTGTACCAAAAGGTTCTTAGGGTTAGAGATTAACTAGGTACTGATAACCTTCTGGTCACAACCTCAAGAAGCCTTATCACTGCTTGACTCATTGTTCCCGACTTCCTCTGGGATATAGAGAAAAGTTCTTCAAAAGGTCAGAGGGGAAGACCCTGCAAACGGGGCCCCTTCCAGGTATTCCTACTTTACTTTCACAACCTGTTTGGATTTGCCTGTCCAGTAGTCTTCCCTGCTCAACTGATCCAAATCCCCTCATGATTGTAGTCAGTTGAGAGCTCTCTCCTTTAACCACATTTGCAAGACATGCACCCCTAGGCTTAATAAAACAACTACAAAATCAATCATCCAATTTTGGCCTAAGATGTTCTGGAACCAGATAAATTTATGAACTACTTTTGGCTCAAATGTGGTGTTTTGGACAGTCCATATCCATGGACAGTCCATGTCTAACACAAATGCTCGTTAACAAAAGAACATCTCTAGTTCAGATCAGGTGAGCGATACCTTCCAATTACCCAAATTGAGGTTTCTTTGTTGTTCACCATATGGTTGCTAAGTTTTCCTGCTATGTAACTATCGACTCACCAAACATTGCCCCATCTAGTACCTCATCTAGAGACTCTAAGGCCTTTCTCGGGCCTAGCCTGGCCATGATCTTTTTTGGGGTATTTATTCTTGTAAAGTTTTCACATTAATAGAAATAATTCTTATTTATATTTTTTATTTATTTATTTTTTCTTTTACAGGTTTCAATTCAGTTGTAACTCATATCGTGAAGGATTGTCCATGTATGTCCAAGAAAAGGTCAGGTTTTTCTTTTCAATTATTGTGTACAATTTTTGTTTGATATTAGTTGTATTTTCTTTTATAACTTTATACTTCTCTGTTTTTTCAGGATTGGGTAAGATAATTCCTAGCTTCTCGTCCATGCAGAGAATGGCTCATGGGTGGGATGCATATTTCCCTAACCTCCCATCACTATCATCTGATCCAACGACTTTGACAAGGACAGCAGAGTCTGAAGGAAGTCTTTCCCAGCATTTAGAGAACTTCATTGGACATCATGACTTCACTGACACAGTGGCTTCACATAAGTCCCCTGCTACGAACTCAAACTTCAACACGAACTATTACTCAAATTCGAGTATTGGAAATTCCAGTTCAGACTGTGTTTATCAGAGATACTACAAGGAGACGGCATGGCAAGCTGATGGAGAACAAGTGGAAAAAGATTACTCGCCAAGTTGTGGAAATGGCAATGTATCAGACTTTGCCACAGAGGGATTACCAACATCAGGATCTTTTCCCTCACCCTTTGCAGCAGATTTTAAAGGACTTAAGCAAGACTGTGGAATTCTAGCTACATCATTTCTTGAGGACTACTCAGATGTCAGTAGCTGCTCGGATCCAGATGGTGGTGAAACAAGGCCCTCTTGTAAATTCACGGCAAGTAATTCAGTTCTAGAACCTAAAACTGATGTTGGTACAAAACCCCACTCATCAGAATGGCTTTTCGTCCATACTGGAAATATGGTGTTTCCGACTGAGAATCTAAGCCCCAACATGTCAGAGACTAATGTGATTTTAACAAGTCCATCAAATGTGAAGGCAGGAGAAAACTTACAAGACAAGATGGAAAGTTCAGAAAAAAATGGAAAATCTTACACAGGACACGATCAGTCTTCTACTACTTTGACAACTACAGTTAGTGAGACTGTAGATGATAGTAATGAAAATAATGGTTGTCAGGATCAGAAACAAAAGGAACTTGTGGTGAGAGATGTCAGGCAAAGAAAACATTCGGACATCTCAATAATTGGCCATGAAAACTTTACTGGTGGTGGAATAGAGGAGCACCCAGATGGTAATGAGAAGGAGCAGGTTACTGTAACTGCTCTAAATGTCATGACTACATTTAACATTGAGCAAGATCACTTAGGTGAAAAGGTAATAAGAAAGGAAATGAAGGATTCATTCAACCAAGATGAGAGTATTGATCACCTCAGCTACTCAGATGAGCAAGATAGAGTAATGAGACAGGATGAGCAGGACAAAGGTGAAACCCGGGAAAGGAAAAGAAAACAATCAGGTTCGTTAGAAAATGAGACTTTTGAAGAGCAGAATGGACCAAATCCCAACTCCATGGACAGTCAAGTTGAAAATATGCAAACAGACTGTAAGGAGAAAGAAATTAAATCAGATACCTCTCAGTCTTCAGATCCACTGCATCTAAAGGTGTCAGATTCTAAAGATGCTAATCATAAACTGATTGAATGTATGAGTACCTTGAAAAGCAACAACCACAATGTTGAAACCTGTTTGCAAGTACCTGAGCATCTGTCTAATGAAAGCATAGCTCAGGACCATATTTGTAAGAGCCCTGCTGTTATGATTGATGGTCATTTGTATGATGTCAGTAACAAGAAAGAGCAAAGTGTTGCTAGTCCTGCAGAATCCCGCTTACAGTCACATAGCACCAACACAGAAATATATCCCAGTCTAGAAACAGTTTGTACAACTAGTGACAAGAAAAAGCAAAGTGTTGCTAATCACCTGAAATTCAGCTTACAGGCAGACGGCTCAAGCACAGGCATAACTCCCTGTCAAGGTGAGGAATCGATGGATCCAACAGAGAGGAAAAATACAACCAACTCTACTGATCCCGTATGTAGTGGGCCTAATGTGACTTGTGACAATAATGAGCAGAGTGCCCACTTACAGCCAAATAGCTCAAGTACAGATGTAAGTCCCTGTGTAGAAATGAAAATGAAAAGTCCACCAGAGAAGAAAACAACTATTACTGATCCAGACTGTAGGGATCCTGGTGTCACTAGTGGTGTTTTTTCTACTGACACTAGTGATGCTAGTCATCCAGAATCCTCTTTACAGCCAGACGGCTCAGCCACAAACATACCATCTTGTGTAGAAAAAGAATGGACAAGTCCAGCAAGGAGGACAAATACCTCTCCTAGAGACCCAGAATGTAGTACCTCTACTTTGACCATTAACAGTAATGATCAAAGTGTTTCTTGTAGTTTAGAATTCTGCTTAGAGTCAAACACTTCTTGGTCAAAGGAAAGGACAAGTCCAGCAGAGAATACAAATGCAACCTCTCCTCTAGATAAGCAAAGTTCTGTTGCCCTGGAACCACAAAGTCTTGGAGGAGATGCTGATGAAAATGCAAGACAGTCATTTGAAGAGTCTTACAAATCTACAGAAGAACAGTCAGTTCTTGGCATGCTGTATGGTGAACCTCTATCAAGAGAAGACTCTTCATGTGACACAGATGAAACAAAACCTGGCACAAGTAAACATAAAAAAATGTCTGTGGCCATACCTCAAAAGAAAAACCATGTGGACCCTTCAGACAGTCAAACACCTCACCTGAAATCTTCTAGACAAATGAGAAAACATCTGCAGCCTGTTGTAATATTGAGGAACTTGGACCCGTTAAATAGAAGGAGTAACTCATATCATTGCGGAGATTGCCGACACACAACCCACAATGTAGATAATCTGATTGAACACCACCATTGTTGTCATTCAGCGTACAATTTTCAGTTTTGCAAGACTTGTAATCTCTATCTGATGAGGAATGAGCAAACAGAAAAACATATGTGCAGTGTCCCCAAAGAAAGACCCCAACTCTCTTTTGATCCAAGCTTACAGAAGAAAAGAAGAAGTCAAGGCCGCCACAGGTGCATTAGGTGCAGACTCATATTTTCAAAACTAGTTCAGTATATCAGGCATATGCGGTCTCACACTGGCAAAACACCTTATCAGTGCAATGAATGTGGATTGTATTTTGCACAGGCTTGTACCCTGCAAAGACATAAGCGAATACCTGGTAGATGCAAGCAGACAAACCCTCCAGTTACAAATTCTGATGCGGTTACCAGTGAAACTAAAATACCACCACAAAAGGACTGGGTACAGAACAAACCTTATGCAAATCTGCCCGACTGTTACGTAAAGCTGGTTGACATCTCCAAGACTAATCTGAGCAGTTTATGTGGTAAAAGTTTCTCAACTGTAGAGGTGGCCAAAAAGCAATTCTACAGCTTACACAAGGGAAAGAGTTTGTCAGTTTCATTAAGTCAATGTACCACAAAACTCTGTGGTAGGAATACCCAACAACTAGTGAATGAGACGAGAGGAAAATATAAATGCCCTCTTTGTCCAAGGCTTTTCAAGTACTCCTATAACAGGGCTCGGCATTTGCGTGAATGTGTCAAAGATTCAGTATGTGGTGGCAAGGGAAAAGTGGGTGGCAAATATCGGTGTCCCTTGTGCCGTGCTACCTTTACTTTAGCATCCAACCGATATAGACATATTAAGGCATCATGTCTTAGAGAATGTCTTAATCAGCTTGCAAAAGAGAGGGCAAAATTGAGACAAAGGGTTGAAGAAAAAAAACTGAAAGAAATTTCACAGAAAACACAGTCAAATGAAAATGAAGCAAAAACAGTGTTAAAGGAAAATGAAGAGAAAAAACAAGCACCCCCAGCAATAACAGCCCCCAAGAGTGTTCCACGTTACAAGTGCAATCTTTGTCCAGCAGTTTTCTGTCATGCTTCTGGAAAATACAGACATATGAAGAAACATGAGTTGTTTAAACTCACTGGCAAAATGTTCAAATACAGGAATTCAGTGTACTCTACTAAGTCTAAACAAGCACCTTTAAGTAGTACAAATACTCAAGAGAGTAAAGATAACTTAAAATCAACTGAAGCAAATAGCAGTGGCCCGCTGACCTGTCATTTTTGTGGAAAATTTTTTAGCACACTACCGTCACTGAAGAAACATGAGTACAGTCACAGAGGAGAAAGACCATACCGCTGTCTGGAATGTGGAAAAGGATTCAAGAAACATGCCCATTTGATTGGTCATAAAATTGTTCACCAGAGGAGGATACAGTGCACAGTCTGCCGAAAGATTCTTCCGTCTATTGGAGAGCTGATCCAGCACAGAAGCTCACATCTTAAAAGGGGAAAGCTTCAATGCCCAGACTGTCATCTACAGTTCCAGTATCCAGTCTATCTCCTTAGGCACCTAGATGCCCATAAAAATAGAGAAAACAAGGAATTTCAGCTTGAAGGGAGCCCAACAATAAAACCACAGCAGTATGTGGAATCTGTGAAAGAGCAGAGGGAACCAAAGCAGCTACAGTGTTCCTTATGCAAAGAAGTATTCTGTGATGCTCAAATACTACGAAAACATTGTCTCACACACATATCTGGGTCCTCGTCAAACCAGTGTCCATTTTGCAAACATAGTTTCACTAATCGCCGCTATTTGCTGCGCCACATGATCAAACATACTGGGGACAAACCCTTCTCCTGCACAAACTGTGGAAAACAGTTTTACCGTGACTTGTATCTTAAACTGCACAGTGAGAGGTGTTTGCCTGCTCAAACCACACATGTCACAATGGAGTCTATCCCTAAGACAAAGAGACCATATCAGTGTTGCTATTGCCCACGGTTATTTTCTAAGAAAATCCGCCTAAAATGTCATCACCGAGGCCACAAGACAAAATCGCTTCTTCTGTGTTCAAGATGTGGCCAGTACTTTGGATGTAGAAAATTAAACCAACATCAGAAGAACTGTGGGGGGACTAAAGAGCTCAACCCTTTCACTCCCAATGGTGATTTTTGTAAAGGCAACTCTCAGACAACCCAGACTCTCCATAAAATGCCTTTACAGTCCAATGCAACAAAGATGCTTCAGTATAAATGCTCTCATTGTACACAGAGGTTCAGGTACAGATCATTACTCTTGAGACATCTTGTTTCACACACTGGTGTGCAACCCTATGCATGTATGCACTGTGGTCACAGATATAGAAGTCAGTCAATGTGTTTTCAACATGAAGCTTTCTGTAATGGAGTTTACAAAGACGGGTCATCAAAAGTCATACGTGATCCTGCAGCAAACTTGTCAAGCATGCCAACTCTCAGAGAGACAACACAAAAGCAAACAGAAGGTGAAGCAGAGTACAAGTGCAAATTTTGTACAAAGACCTTCATGAAGTCACGAAACTTTAGACGTCACATTTTAACGCACAATGAAGTGAAACCTTATCGCTGTAAAGCCTGTGACAGCTGCTTTTCAAGGTATGATCATCTGAAAGTACATCAGACTCGTTGTAAAGGGAAAAGACCACGACTGGAAGTCTGTATTCCTAAAATAAGTTTAGATGATGTTGGAAGGGGTTGGCAAAATAAGTTTGGTATTGAGCCTGCCAAAAAGCAGGACACATTTGAGTGTGAGGTCTGTTCAAGAAGCTTCTCAACTCAGTCTAAACTTTCCCGGCATATCACAATGTTCCATGTTACAAAATTATTCAAGTGCACACGCTGTGGCTCGTCATTTGCTCATGAAAAGTCTTTGAAGAAGCACAAGAAGATGAATAAATGCAAAAAGGTCTCCAGTGATACAAATATTTCTTTACCACTTGGAACTCAACCACCAACAGAAAATGTGACAGAACCACTTCCTGGGATGAGACATCGAATTCTACAGAGAATCAAGCCTTCTTTTAACAAACAGTATAAATATTTATGTAGTTATTGTCCCCGTGCTTTTGGAAATCGTTGGCAGTTAGGCGTGCACACCCGCCTGCATACTGGAGAAAAGCCATTTTCCTGTGAATATTGTGGTCAGAGATTTATAAGAAAGGATTATGTACAGCGTCATTACGCAAAGTGCACCAAAAAACAGCAGCAAAGTAAAGTGCTCTGTGACAAATGTGGAGGATTTTTCTCTAAAATCAAGCTTCAAAATCACAAGAAAAATTGCACTGCAACTCCAAGCGAATCAGAGTCAACAATTTGCCAAAGTCAGGAGTCACCTTCTCAAAGCCCACTAAAGGGCTTTTCTTGTGCATACTGCAGTTCCCGTTTTTTGCTATTCTCACAGCTCCAAGAGCATTTTTTAAATGCACACAAGCTGGAAACCGGTGCTCCAGCAGTGTCTACTGCACCCCTACAACACCCCTTGTTAAATGTACCAAGCATCAAAGAAGAGCCTTTGGAGGAGATTTGTGACCAACGGCTTAGTGATGAAGCTAATTTAACATCTAAATTAGATACAGCTCTGGATAGTGAGGTACGCAAAAAGTTTCTCTGCCCAGAGTGTAAAATGTCCTTTGTCAGTAAAGCTGGGCTAACTGGTCATATGCGTGTGCACTCAGTGGAGCATCCTTTTAGCTGTAAAACATGCAAGAGAGGTTTTTGGAATAAAAGTCTTCTCCGTAATCACTACAGGAAATGCAGATTTGGACGTCTTTCGTCACAACACAATTCTTCGTCACAGAGGAAAACAACCCAACAGTTGGAAGTCCCTTTGAAAGCAGAGATTGACTTTGCGCTGAATGACTCTGTTCTGTTATTTAAAGAAGGCTCTACAGCGACTGGCACTGGGGTTTTGCAGACCAACTTTTCATGCAAAGGTAACTTAATGGACATATCAACACAAAATTCCGAGGGAAGTCAGGTGCAAAGCAGCTCAAGTCAAGAAAAGAAAGCTGTGCAGTACCAATGTTCAGAATGTGATAAGAGCTTCACAGATGGCTTATTGCTCATTAGTCACCTTGAAGACCATGGAAGGCAGGAACAAGAGAGAAAGCGCAATACATGTACCAAGTGTGGACGGGTGTGCACTAGTCAAGGAAATCTTGAAAAACACATGAGGATGCATGGAATTAACCAAAAATACCCATGTCCTGACTGCTCCAAGATTTTTTACACCTTATCTGATCTTGAAATCCATAGAACATGCCATTACTCAAATAGACCTTATGTTTGTAAACTGTGTAATCAGAGGTTTTGGACTAGGCCGTCTTTATGTAATCATTACAGTGAAGACCATCCAAATGATGTATTTACTTGTCGTTTCTGTAATAAGACCTATTCAGTTAAAAAATCTCTGACAAGACACTATAAAAAATGGCATCAAAAAGAGCAGAAGGATGTCACAAGTACTGTACAGGAAAAGGGCAGCGCTGAAAAACAATCCAGTAGTCAAGTAAGTACAACTGGTGAAAGTGATGAGGATGAAAATAACGGCAGTGAGGACAGCGACTCAGACTCCGCTCCGTACTTTCCATGTCATGTGTGCGGTAAGACGTTCCCAACATCAGAAAGTCTTGAGGATCATCAGCGGTGTCACCTAGGTGAAAAACCGCATGAATGCGAGGAATGCGGTAGATGTTTTTTCCAGGCTTCCCAGCTGCAGCAGCATCAACGAATGCACAAGTCTGAATTTCAGTGTCAGGCATGCGGCCGAGGTTTTGTTTCTCTCTTTGCACTGCGTAAACATAAGCATACTCATGGCAAGAGCCGTCCACACCGTTGTTCTAAGTGTCACTTCAGTTTCACAGGACCCTCACAATTGGCAGAGCACATGACTACTCACCGTGAAGAGAACTTCCCTTGTGATATATGCAATCGTGGATTTCACTCAAAGAGTAGTAGAGCTGAGCACAGGAAAAGCCACTCCAAGTTAGGTGCTCATCCCCCACCTTCAGCTTCAACAGCAGATCGTGAAAAGTCCCCTTCACCATCTGAAACATCATCAGTATTCACCAAAGACCTGAAATATCGCTGTGGTGTTTGTAATGACCGCTTTAGAGATCCAGAGGAGCTCTCAGAGCATGGTTGCATGGCAGTCAAAGAGCGACCATACTCCTGTTCAGACTGTGATAAACATTTTCTGCATGCATCTCACCTGAAAAAGCATAGGACCACCCATCAAATATCATGGTCAAGTAGTGAATATCCATGTAGTCACTGCAACAGTAGTTTTTCTTCCTCTCAGCACTTTCTCAATCATCTTAAGAGCCATCTTGATACTGCAGCAGAAGTTATATATGACACCGAAGATAAAGATAGAGGACCTTCACACCGTTTCATATGTCCAATTTGCCATCAGTGTTATGCAAGTGCCACTGAATTGATTGGCCATTTTCCCATGCATCCTGATCGTACATTTGAATGCAAAATTTGCAAAATGAAATTTCCTTCTGGACACAAACTCTTAGAACATGAGCACTGTCATCTGACATCGGCTACTGAATTTAAATGCACAGAGTGTGGAAAGAGCTTTTTGGGAAGTGATGCTTTCCACCAGCACCACTGTTCCCACCAACAGCATGCAGTAATTGACTCCAAATACTGTAATCCATCAACTAAGGCATCCTCGCCAGCCTGCTATAAAACAGCAGGAGATGAGGAGGAGGTTGATGTTATTGGGGAGGACTTGTACAATTGCCCTCGTTGCTCAATGCAGTTCTCCTCCAAAAGTGGTCTCTTGGAGCACCAAAATAAACAACACCTTAATGAGAAGCCATTCAAATGTGAGCTTTGTGGGAAAGCTTTCGCAGTGCGGCGGTACCTTAAAGAGCATGAGCGAAGGCATCGTTTAAAATTGACTGTTCAAAACACAGCTCAGTCGGCCCAGAACAAGTTGAAATGTACCCAGTGCCACACTGAAATCAATACAGCACAAGACCTGTCTTTGCATATGAGACTGCATGCTGAAAAAGATGTTGGAGAGTACCGCTGTGATATGTGCTACAAGTCATTCAGCCACTGGTCACTTCTGAAGCAGCACCAAGAAAGTCACGTTGGAGAAGTTGTATATGAATGCACAGAATGCGACAAAGCCTTTGCTTTTCCTCATCTACTGGAGGAACATCAACAAACTCATGCTGGTTCCTCTCAGTAATGATTGTTAGATACCATTTACCTTATCTTCCCTTTGAAAACTAACTAAAGTAACTTGAAATCCCTTTCATGCCTTACATCTGACTGTGTACCTCCACTTGCAATCAAAATATAGATTCGATTTGTATTTTTGGCTTGTTACATAACTAGAAAGCTCTTGACTCATATCACTATGAAAGAGCATCTTCTCCTGAGTCTGTTGACGCTGTATATATTTTTTTAGTTCTAATATTGGGATTTTGTATTCAAAAAAGATTAGCCTGATAGTTTCTTGACAGTGTTTGTAAATCTATTACAAAGTTGTGTAAAGCTGTTTAATATTCTGTGATCAGTACAAACAAAGCATGATGGGATGAGATGTTTATAAAATGTCCTTGATAAAGGCTGAAATTTCTGATCAAATATGATCAGTTTTTGATGTTTGACATTTATTTGAAAATAGTTTTAGTCGGTTTTGTTGCCACTGTGTAAAATAGACTTAAAACTAGTCATTTTAATCTTCTGGTATTTTCTATGGTATGTCTGTTCATGTACTATAGATAATTTTGTAATTTTAAGTTTATCATTTCCCTGTGTTTATCATGGGTTGCATTTTTTTATATCTTGTACAGACATTAAAAAGATAAGAATTGAATATGTTTTTCACAACCCGAGGATGTTACTTTTCTTAAGAAACTTGAGTTGGTGCATTCAGTTAATAAGTAAAGTCAAGAAGAAAAACTTTGGGTCTTGTTTATATTTCTGTGCACTATGGGGAAGACTAAAAGAAAGGAACTTAAGAAATTTGGCTTTTTACAAAAAGCCTCACATCATTATGCAAAAGTACTTGATTTAAGTAGCTCCACTAACCACTAGGGGTGACGTGATTGGTCTTACTGAAGCATCACCTGCATCTCACCCATTGTAGTCTGGTAAAGGTGCTAGCCCATGTGAACCTTAATAGGATATGCAAGTACAGAAACAGATTGGTCCTCTGCCTTCATTTTCCCCAAAATACTGCATTAAATAATACAGTGGCCTTTACATTTGGTTTATTGTATTCATCAGTATGACATTTGAAAGGAGATTTAATGGTGGTAATACCCAGTCATGGTATAAGATGATCTCTTCTTTGGGTGTTCATTGCAACCGAAATTATTTTGAAATATATAAATCATTGAAATTTTTCAAATAAAATTATTAACAAATACAGAAAAACAAATTTAAACTGCTTTACATAGATTAGCACCAATGCAAATGTAATCTTTATACAAGTACATCTTTATACAGCTCTGCAGGTGTGCAATTGCATAGGTACTGTGTAACCCCCAATAATGAGGAATTTGAGGTTTGGTCACCATATCATGTACTTTTACAATCGAAATCTTGGGCTAAAAAGGTATTGTGAATCAGTCCCGGTGATCTGCACTACCACTGAATTTTTTAACGATAGACCTCACTGCCAGTGACTCTCTCATCCAGTCCATTAGTGCCTGCTAGTGGCAAGAAAAATCCTGATGCACAGGACCAGATCAGGAAACATAGACCCAAGAGCAGCCCTGTCACCTTCTCAAGCAGGATGGAGAAAAATCCTCTATTTTAGAAAAACAGAAACTGTAACTCCACTCAGTGAAGCAGCACTGACCAAAAATTGACTTGCTGCTTCTTGAGGATTATCAAAAGGTTTTACTGGCCAGGGATTTACTAATAGGTCAAAGATTTGTCGTAGTGAGAGCTATGTTATGAGTGGTCCTTTAAGTACGTTGTTATAAGATATACTGTCTTCTCTTTAAAGCAAGTCATTATTGGGTTTTTTTTCTTAGCAGCAGATTGTTAAAGTAGTACCTTAACTTCAAACTTCATGAATGGATCATACCATCAAGAGTGTTCAAGCGTCTTGCTGTGAGAATAACCAACAGTGACACGGTCCATAAGTTCTAAACCTCTTAATACCTGCCAGATCCACAGATCTGCAGCAGAAGTTGTGTATGCGATATGGGAGTAGTTGGGTAGAGTAAACAACATCAAGGCCATCTCCTCCTTGTCTATGCTGTTGGAATGTATAAACAGCATCACTTCATAAGAAGACCTCTTGGCATCTCAAGTCAAATGGAAACAGCTGTGAGTCAGAGGAGGGCCTGCTGCCAATAACAGAGCACAGATTCTTGGCAAGCTGGCATAGCCTTGCCAAATCAAAACACATCCTGTAGCATATTGTATCCACATACCAGAGAAACTCCTACCACAATTTTAGTCTCCTCTATTCCCAGCAGCATGTGTTGTTTGTCTTAATTCAAACAAGTAAAAGTAAAGAGGCAATGTGAGGCAGGGTTTGACAGCATTCAGACATAGACAACATTTTGACTTCTATGTTGTAAGGTTGAAAAACCTTTATTCCCTGTGCTGAAGAGACCCCTTAAGATGATGTGGACATTGGAAATGACTGTAGCTCAAGTTAGTGTAGCAGGCCAATTGGCGAATAACTTAAAATTTTATGCCATGAGGATCTGTCAAATTTGGAGAATGTCTGACTTTTAATTGGTTGTGTCTTCTGGTCAAAGACTTTATGAAATCCATGCCCGAGCACATGCCTGAATTTTAGCCATAGGAAGATCAGGAATTAGATCCTGGGACATTGTTACAGTTCGAAACAAGATCCTGAAGAGTTCTAGGTGTGTAGTTTGCAGTACTGCACTGCTGCATAGTCAAAACAACAATGAAACCACAACAATGTACCTAGAAACTGCAGTAATTCTTTCTCTGTTTGGTCAGCCATGATGTCGACATGATAAAAGACCAACCCAAAGAAGTGGAAATCTGAATGTAAATCAAATGTATCAGAGTCTCATGGATCTCCTTCAGATTAAATGATGCTGCCGCATGTACAAGAAGATGCTTCAGGGGGTCATCCTTACATACCAAAAAACAATCATAGATATTTGCAGTGTGATTCGTTCTATTGGTACCAAAATCTTCTGAACACAAGTAAAGGTTGATGCTATCAGTCAGTCAGTAAATCAAAACCTTTGCTTTAGGCCTCTGTTCTCACCACCATAGTTAATGATACAGTGACTGCCTTACTGAACCGGTTGCTAAATGGTGGTCACTCTTATAAAACTTACCCTCAGTCATACTTGGGATATCAAGATACTCCATTTTTATCTTGATGGCCAGTAAACTGTTTTTCTTTAAAGAACCACTTTGGCTAAGGCTGCCAAGGCTGGGTCACCAGCTGGGCAAAGGGACACATGACCCATGGCCCCAGACACTCAGGGCAAATGGGCTAGAAGAGTGAACGAGGTGTTCATTTTTTTGCACCACATCTGTGTACCTTACAATTCCTTTTTTGAATTTCTGATGCTGTCCAGCCAAATGCAACAAACAAAGAGCTCTTCTTCACGCTGTCAGATTGCCCTCATGTTTCCTAAAGGGCACGTGTAAAACACGTCTTCATACTCATACACCGATTGTGGTATTAATGGAAGCAGCTGATCATCTGCTGTCCACGTGCAAGTCCGCAACTGTCTGTCTACGTCCTGGAGTATGATCAGAGTTTAATACCTGGGGAGAAAACAGGCCCGAAGCTAACTTTTGCCCTGGTGACCCCTAGCTTGTAAATCAGGGTCTCTTAACGTAGCAAACATTACCCAGCCGAAGTGCACCTTATGTCTGCGTAAAGGCCCGTGCAAAGTCCTCGGCTGTTATCGTCAAATGTCTAATTACTGTTTTGATCGTCGTCATTGGATGGGATGACCGAGGTCCGCTCTTGGACCCTCGCGGCAATGGATACATATACAGGAAATAAATTCTTTGGGCTTCGGCATTTTGCAGTGACCCCAGCAAACTGAGCACAAATACTTTTAGAAGTAATAGGTAAAATCGTTAGAATTACGCGAGAGGAAACGCTGTACTTGTACGTTTCCTGATGTGCATCATTTTCAGCATCTGGAATTACAGAGGCAGATGTTTGTTTGTTTTTTTTTTTGGTTTTCGACGGAGAACCTCACGTGACCTGCGTTTCCGACCGTGGCCACAGCGTCGAACCGCGGCGCGCGACCCCCCCCCCCCTTCCCCGACGACGTCCGGCCGTCACCCGGAGGGGTCAACTGCGCCTGCGCCGCGTCGAGCCCACGGCGTCGCTCAGCGCCCGCTGCCGCCGCCGCAGCTCGGTGCTCGGTGCCCGGTTCTCCGCGCTCCGCGCTCCGCGCTCCTACCGACCCCGGCGTGGCGTCATGCTCGTTCGCCGCCGAGCCGAGCCGAGCCGCTTCCCCCCCGAGAGTCGGTGCCTCCGCACGGACGGATGTGCGCCGAGCCTTTTCTCCTCCTCCTTCTCCTCCTCCCGCTCAGCCACCGTGGCCGCTCTTTGAAGGATAACGGCGAGGCTCCCGTGGCTGGTGAGTACGTGAAGATACGAGCGGTTGGTTATTGTGCAGCGGCAGCGGCTCCGGCTCCATAGGTCACGGCAGCTAGCTTGCTAACGTTAGTTCTTCCTTTCTCTGGCCTTCCTCGGGAACGTGGCCGGCCACCTCCTCCTGTCCTGGTTAGCTTTCCCTAGCAAACCCTTATGAGATATTTGGACAAGTCTTGGGGGGGTTGTTGGTGGTGGTGGTGGTGCATATGTGGTCCGTCCAGATGCCAAGCTAGAAAACGTGTGTTAGATTGATCTAGTTCGTGGGAGAAGCTCGCTAGTCAGAGATTGGACCTTGCTAAACGATACTACGCGTTTGTTACGATATAGAGTAATATTTAATGAAATATCGTTGTGTTGGCTCGCAGTGTGTCCAGCGTTAGCAGGGTCGCTCATCTGAAGGTCCCCATCGTCCGCTGGTGGTGGCTGATTTCTCTCTCTTTTTTCTTTTAACAGCGTTTCTGCCCGTGTGTTTTGTTTTGGTCCAACCTCATGTTTGTTGGCTCACTGAGCTCGTTGTCATTTGCTTAGTCAAATAACCCAAGTCGCGCATAAAAGTGCTCCCACGAAATTGAACCTCAGTTGTTCACGCGTACGGATTAAGTGCTTTGTTATTGTTTTTGTTTTGCTTTGTTTTGTTTTGTTTGTAAACAACAGATCGAACAACTTTAGAATTATGAATATGTATCCTGGATAGCAAAGAGAGGTTTCCGAACACGACACAAAAGGTAGACACATTTAAAAGAGGCAAAACTTTGATCAGACTGTTTAATGATGCTAAAAAAAAAATCCTAAATTATTTATGGAGCATGTGGAGAAGTTAAAGAACATAACACTAATGTAGATAATAATCAAGAATGTGAACTGCAATACTTGTCAGGATTAAAGGTCACAAATGGACATTATATACTATAACTATGTCCAGTTAACCAGTTGTGGTATAAGACAAATCTGTGTAACAGGTCATTGTCATACATCCTTAAAATTATGGAGCATCTTGAAGTGACACACACACAAGACATAGGAGGAATGAGCTTCACACCTGAAAAACAAAAGCAATTTTTTAAAGCATCTCCCCCTATTGTTTTAGAATTTTTCTTTGACATCATGCTTCTGTGCCACACCCACATAGACTTCATTTAATCAATGAGAGTCCCTTTGTTACTTGTATGATGAATACTTTTTCATACAATTACTTCAAGATAAATGTATATTATTTGGAGCTCGGGTTAACCTCCTAATATGGGACTTCTAATTCAGATTATATTTCAGAGCTGTGGTGCCTTCATGACATGTAGTAGGTTTGTGATTTGCCCAAATTGCTAAAAGCATTTGTCACCTCAGCTCTACCTCCACAAGTTCACTGTGGCTGTGTTTACCTTTTTCCATCTCCCTTTAAGTGTATAAAACTGATCTGAAAACATAAGGCTACACGAAAATTACCCAGCAAACTAACTAAATTTTGGTAACAAATATAGGTTCACTTCCAATAGCTGCTTCACACTAAAAGCTTTGCAGTGCCTCTTTGGAAAGCTTTTAATGTGAAATTATATTAGCTTTGTCACATTTATACTTAAGAGATTTTTGTTTGATTTTCAGCTGTTACTGGAGGTTATGTCTCTAAGCACACGCTGCAAGTTGCAGACAAGTGTGAGCAACAGCGAAAGTCCGTCTATTTTAAAACAAAACCTTCATGGAAAATGTTCGCTGAATTAAGCATGGTTCACTGGAGAAGAGTTTCAGCATGTTTACCTAAGCCTGCTAGTGGAAAAAAAAAAATGAGTTTGAGCTTTTAAAAAAATGCAGGGGTCCGGTGGTGATGCACGTGATATCAGAAAGGGCCGGTATATTTGATAAAAGGGTAGTGTATCTGTACCGTGAGTCAGGCAAGTGACATACATCAAAAACTCCTCAAAACCGCTTTCTACAGTTAGGTAAATAAGTATTTGGAGACTGGTACAATTAATGGATTTGAAACTAAGCCATCAAGATGTGATTAAAGTATAGACTGACGCACCTTCATTTGCTGCTTGTATATGGGTCTTCATTCAGTTTTGTCTTTAGTAAATAAAAATTTATTCTATATTAGTTTGAAGTCAGGTGACTGACTTTGCCATGGAAGAATATTCCACGTATTTGTTTTAAGAAACTCTTGGGTTGCTTTCACCGTACATTTTGGGTCATTACCCATCTGTACGGTGAAGCACCATTCTATCAGTTTTGCAGCATTTTGTTAAATCTGAGCAGATAGTATAGACCTATACACTTCAGAATTCATGCTGCTTCTATCAGTAGTCACATCATCAATAAACACCATTGACCCGGTTACCAGTGACCGATGATGTGGTGTCTCTGGATCGTGAGCCGTTTCTTTCCTTCTCCAAACTCTCCTCGTCATCATTCTACAAGTACAAGTTGATCTGGGTATTCCTCTAGATGTTTTGATGGGCTTTTCTTCACAAAGGGAAGAATTTTGCGATCTTCCACTTAAATCATCTTCAGTGGTCTTCCAGGCCTTTTGGTGTTGCTCAGCTCATTCCTGTATTCTCTCTTTTTAGGAATGTACCAAACTGGTGATTTGGCCAGTCCCAAAGTTTCTGCCATCTGTCAGATAGGTTTGTTTTCTTTTGTTTTTTCAGCCTAATGACCGCCTCCTTCATTTGCATCTCAATATGTTTGGAATGCATATTGAGAGTTGCCATGACCAATTACCAAATGCAAATTCAACACTTGGATTAAACTCCAGACCTTTTATCTGCTTAATATGTTATTAAAAACAAGGGAACAGATCAGATCTGGCCATGAAACTGATTGTAGATCAATTGTCCAATTACTTCTGATTCCTGAAAATGAGGGACTATGTATAAAAATGGCTGTAATTCCTAAACAGTTATCTATGATTATATACAGTGGGTATAGTAAGTATTGAACACGTCACCATTTTTCTCAGTAATTATATTTCTAAAGGTGCTATTGACATGAAATTTTCACCAGATGTTGGTAACAAACGAAGTAATCCATACATACAAAGAAACCAAAAAATAATAACTTTCGAAATTAAGTTATGTGTAATAAAATGGAATGACACAGGGAAAAAGTATTGAACACACTTAATGAAATTTATTTAATACTTCGTACAAAATCCTTTGTTGGTAATGACAGCTTCAAGATGCCTCCTCCTGTATGGAGAAACTAGTTGCATGCATTGCTCAGGTGTGATTTTGGCCCATTATTCCACACCAACAGTCTTCAAATCTTGAAGGTTCCAAGTTGGATTCATGTCAGGTGATTGACTGGGTCATTCTAGCAGCTTTATTTTTTTTTCTCTGAAACCAGTTGAGAGTTTCCTTGGCTGTGTGTTTGGGATCATTGTCTTGCTGAAATGTCCACCCTCATTTCATCTTCAGCATCCTGGTAGATGGCAGCAGATTTTTATCAAGAATGTCTCGGTACATTTTTCCATTCATCCTTCCTTCAATTATATGAAGTATGCCAGTACCATATGCTGAAAAACAGCCCCACACCATGATGGTCCCACCTCCAAACTTAACTGTTGGTATGGTGTTTTTCGGGTGACCTGTATTATGGCATCCAAAGAATTCAATTTTGGTCTCATCTGACCAGACTATATTCTCCCAGTATTTCACTGGCTTGTCCGAATGTTGTGCAGCAAACTTTAAACGAGCTTTATGCTTTTTCTTTAGTAATGGAGTCTTGCGTGGTGAGCGTGCAGACAGGCCATGGCAGTTGAGTGGATTACTTATTGTTTTCTTTGAAACAATCGTACCTGCTAATTCCAGGTCTTTCTGAGGCTCTCCACAAGTGATCCTTGGCTCTTGGACAACTCTTCTGATAATTCTTTTCACTCCTCTGTCATAAATCTTGCAAGGAGCAACTGGTCGTGGCCGGTTTATGTTGAAATGATGTTCTTTCCACTTCGGAATTATGGCCCCAACAGTGCTCACTGGAACATTCAAAAGTTTAGAAATCCTTCTGTGACCAATGCCATCAGTATGTTTTGCAACAACAAGGTTGCGAAGGTCTTGAGAGAGCACTTTGCTTTTACCCATCATGAGATGTTTCTTGTGTGACACCTTGGTAATGAGACACCTTTTTATAAACCATCAGTTGGGACTGAACCAGCTGATATTAATTTGCACAGACAAGGGGCAGGATTGCTTTCTATTTACTGACAGATTTCAGCTGGTGGCTTCAATGCCTATTTGCACGTCCCTCTCTTCATGTGTTCAATACTTTTTCTCTGTCATTTCGCATTATTACACATAACTTAATTTATGGACATCTATGGTTTGATCTCTTTGCATGTGTGGGTTGCATGGGATGTTGCTGACATTTGGTGAACATTTCATTACAATGGCCCCATTAGAAATATATTTACTGAGAAAAATGTTGATGTGTTCAATACTTATTTTACCTGCTGTATATTGTATATTGCTTACTGCTCTACGTTTAGGGCTCTTGGAAAGGAACCTGGTAAGGCTTTCTTTCAGCTGGGTCATGTTGGCTTAAACCCCACCTAACAATGTTTTTTGTGAATAGCAATTTTTTTGCAATGTTTCATGGCACAAACTATATTGCCTTTCTTATGGGTTCAGACAAGCCGTCACAAGAAACAATTTTCTGCAAAGCACAACCTAGTTTTCTCATTCTTATGTCCTTTTGCTTTGTATAAGTATCCATGTTTGAAATGAGTTTTTCAACAGTGAAATGAAAGAGAAAAAGGCTTTTGCGAGACACATATATGACATTAGGACAAGTACAAAGATTTTAGGTTAAAAAATAAATATAACTTCAACATCTTTTTAAACAATGTGAGCATTGTTACTATCTTTTTTTCTGTTAGTAACATCATTTTGTGTGTTGTCTGTGTGTGTGTTTTTTTTTTTGTTGTTTTTTTTACAGGAAACTGCTGTGACCACAACACCTGGATTGCCTTGTACATTTGGTTCCCATGATGCTTGGGTTACAGGGAAATACTTCGTCCTCCAAAGTGTATCGTTGCGTGGCATGTTCAGCAACCTTCACTGGACTGGCCTCCTTACTAGTACATCAGGCAACCCATGCAAGTGCAATCTCCAAGGTCTCTGCCCCCCCTCCACAACCTAACATAAGCCCACATGAAGCACTGTTCGCAAGTATGGACTCAACCAGGGAGCACCCGAGTCCATCAACACTCTTGCCTGAGAGCCCCTCACCCTCTTTTTATATTTGTGATTGTGGAGAGGAATTTCAGGACTTCAGTCTTATGCTGGAGCACAAGCGTTCACATGTCTCTCAAATTCAGCTTCTGCAACCTCTGGATAACAATCTTGTTCTCCCGAGTGGAACAGGGTGCGATCCAGTTTTTCCCACCCAGCACATGTCATTCAGTCCAACTGTTACCCAGCCAGGTTTGGTCCTTAGTTGCCCCTCTACTTCAAGGTCCCCACCTGTTGAACTGCCCACATTAACAAACCATAAAGCAGATGTAAGCCTGGGGGATGGCATTGCCATCATAACTACTTCTCAAGACCAGTGTACACCCCCCCAAGATGACAGTGAGAAACAACTTGAAAACATGTCAGCCACAGCTGAGCCATTCTCAGAGACTGTAGAGCACTTGCACTTCCGGGACAAAACTGATTCTGTTCTCAGCAGTAAAAAGGGTGAGAGCTTGCCTAAAAATAACGCCCTAATGAAGTTGCTGGCTTCAGCTTACATGAAGCGCTTTTCACCTCTTCAGTCTCAAAAGCAAAATGACAGCACAGTTATGCCCAAACAAGAAATCGTCCCTGTTCCTATAACACCAGGAACCAAAACTGAGGTGTCTCCGATCAATGACCTATCTATTGCACAGTTGAGGCGACTGCTTGCAAAACCCGGTATAAAGACGAAAGCACCATCCGTTAGCAGAATTCTCGAGTCCAGTAATAAGAGGATTGTGTCTCTGACTAAGACTTTCTCACCTGTTGTGGTTCTGGAAACCCGTCAAAAGCTCGTGGATCCAATGGGTAATGGCACATATGGAACATATCAATGTGGCCGCTGTCGAAGGGTCTTTCAAAACCTTGACAGACTGACAGAGCATCATTTCTTACACAAAAAAGAGAGGATTAAATGTTGTCGTCGCTGCAAGCAGCTGATCATTGGGCGGCTACCTTTACCTGACAATCATGTATGCCCTCAGTTAGGAAACAAGACCATACAGCCCTCGATTTCTTCAAAAAACAAGTTACCATTTGCTCAAAAAATAGTGCCATTCCATAGGCTCAACAACACAAAAAAGGTTTTTTTTTGTCCATTGTGCAAGCACAGCTACGCACGGAGGTGGAACCTCAAAATGCACAAGTGTCAGGGCACAGGGTCAGCCCTCTCTCAGCAAGCCAACCCCCCCATTCAGAAAATGGTAGTATTGAGATCAAACAGTACAGCCAAAACAGATAAAGAGGTCAAAGCTGAATCTCAGTTTGTCAAAAGTATTGCCGTGGGCACTGAAGTTACTGGTCGTATCAAGGTAGAGGTGACCTCTCTAAATTCAGACCAATCTGCAGTTTCACAGTTGGCCTGGACTCATCCAACAAAAAGCTTTTCACCATTCTATCCCAAACCTTCAGTAATAGAGCAACACAAGGAGGTCTCTCTGGGTGGGAATTCGCTCCAGCAAGGAGAAGAAAACAGCTGGGACTCAGCATCAGTTGATAATGAAGATAGTAATGAAGGGCAGTGGACAATGCCCTTGGATGATGAAATGGAGGTGCTTAGCTCTGCAGAGAAAGCTGTTGATGACAGAGAGGTGAGGACATCAGTTGAACATGAAGAGACGACGCCCACCAGCCTCCGCTTCTTCGTCAGAGATGGTGTAAAACGTTACCCTTGCAACAGGTGTCAGAAAACCTACAGTCGGGCATCTACTTTGAGGCGCCATCTACGGCTATGTGGGTTCAGGCCACGTGGACTTGGGACTGTGGCACAGAGTGGTAACCAGGGTGACATTTCACTAAATGCAAACAATATGAAACCGATGTTTGCTTGTTTTGTCTGTGGGAAGACCTTTAACCGCAAAGATAACATGATGGTTCACAGCAAGAAGTGTCAGTTGCACCGAACACTGGTAGATGTGGATAGAGGGACTGTGCAGCAGACATTGTCAGGCAACCCAACAGATTGCCAAACTCAGGAGGATGATGGAGGGAACTGGGGCATCATGTCACTGCCATCTGTACTTCCAAGGAGGGTGACATGTGAATGTGGGGTCGGATTCACATCTCCAAGGCTTCTCCTGGAGCATCTGCAGAAACATGCCCAGGAATCTTACACATGTCCGACTTGTGGAGAGACAGTCAGCTCCTGGGCAGACTATGAAGTTCATCTTCAGATCCATATGCATCCTCATCACCAGCTGCTGAAAGGTCTACAACCACAACGATCACAGCCTCTGTTACTTCGATTTCAGCAACAGCCACCTCAGCAGCAGCCGCCTCAGTCAGTGCATCAGCCGCCTCAGTCAGTGCATCAGCCGCCTCCGTCAGTGCATCGGCCTCCACAGAAGCAACCACGGCCGCAGCAGCTTCCCAACAAAAAAAAAAAAGCAGCATGTATGCATGCATGATGTGGCACACTTTTTTTTTTCGCTGTTCGCTGTTCCACTTATCTTGGAATCGCTGTAAAGGTGGAGTGGGGCACCCACAAAACCAAACAAAAAAAACCCAAAAAAACTCAACTGTGTGTCTGTAACTCTGACTTTTACATTTTTATTATTATTATTCCAGAGGAGGGGGGGGGGCCAAGAAGCCAGCCATCAAGCCCGTACGCTGCCCTGTTTGTCTCCGCTGGTTTGGCACTGTGGATGGTTTGCAGAAACACCTGCTTACACACAAACAGTCCGATTCATATCGCTGTGATGTTTGTCAGGGTACATACCCAAACCTTAAATCGCTCAAAAACCACCGCAGGAGGATTCATCGCATCATGGCTGGAGACGCTAAGCCACAAACACAAGAACAGCTGACTTCTTAATGACACTGAAATAATGTTTAACATGGGAATGGTGCATTAAAAACAGAGTGTATCTTATACTATAGTAGTAAATAGTCTTTCCATACATGTCAGTTGTACTTGTTTTTTTACTTTCCAGGAGACATTTAACAGCTGCAAAAGGTGATGTTTTTTTAAGCAACTCTTAGGAGTGTGACATAGTAGCTTGCCAATGTAAAAACAAAAGCTTTTATATACTGTGCATTTTAGTTCTACCACTTTATCCCTATATAACATAGCATCCTTAGCCTGTAAATGTTTGAATATTTGGTAATCAAACTTTTATCACAGAGGTTGTGTTGTAGCTTGTTGTTGTTCCTGGTGTTAATAAACATACCAGTACGTGTAACGTGTACATTACTTCCTTTGTGTGATTATGGGATCTTCTATCTTCCTAAAAGGCTTAAGGCAAAAATTTCAGGATTAACACGAGAGGTTATTTTCTTTATACATTGTGTACAGAGCATTTGACATGAAAATTAAAATATCCGTGGTATCCCAATGACCACTGTTTATGTTTCTCAAACTTAGGTGAATTACTGCAGATAATAAAGACCTGATTTTTTTCTTTTTATCTGTCCAATCTTCAGGTCTTGGTTTTTGCTCATCATAATTATCCAAATGGCTCTAAGTCTTGCTTTGTTAGATGGACATTTGTACTTAATAGAAATGTATCAGCCACAGTGGGAAATAGAGTTCTTGGAATTGAAAAATCAGAATTAATCACAATGTAATATGCTCTCTCCACATGATTTTATTGCAGTTATTACAGTTATTATTTACAGAGGGATTTAATATAGAACTACTTCACCACTCCAGTGTTCATTTTAGTGTATGCGGGATAAGCAAACTAATTAATAAAATATTATCTATTGGATGTCAAGCAAACAACTGCTTCAGAACTCCCGGAGACCCATACGCTCCAAGCTTATCGTGTTAACTGCTGTGTTCTACTTTATTGGAATTGCACCAATTAAGCACATAAACCGATAAGGGTCATAAAGTGGCTCCTGCTTCGTAATTTGTATATGAGGCTGTGACTTGATGCGGGTACCTGTGTTAAAACCCAGTTTTAAGACCTTTATCTCGTTTTTGTCCTTGCAGTTTGCATATTCCAAGATTGATGCGTTCAGTCAAATCACCACATGGAAAAATCTGTGGTATGTCAGTAGCCCAGCATTGTAAAAACTGCACACATTGCAGAGTGTGACAAAAATGGGTCAATTGCAGCCCCTAACAGGATAATCCAGCCGTGGTCTTTATAACTAACAACATAATGCTGCCATGCAGGTGCGTTACGAGTTGCATCCCAATCAACAGTGAAGGTCCACAAAGTATAATATTAGAGTCAGATTTTAAACAAACCTGAAGAAAAAAGTTTTGGTTTTTTTGAACCCTAGAGCTGGGACCCCATTTGCCTTTGGTCAGGGGTAAAAAGCAATACCAGACTGCACTGTTGAGAAAAACATTTACGGCATAAAGTTAAGAGTTGCTGGCTGATTTACGCAATCCCCGAGGAACCTCTGGGCCTTTTCATTGCCACAGCGCTCTGGCTCAAAGCATCCCCTTGTTCGGGAGCTTTCAGCTGCATCCAACAGTCCTCATCAGAGGACCGAGTAGAGACTCTTCCAGGACGGGAGATCCCACAGAGATGCTCGGAAACGCTCGACGCCGATGAGGCCTGTGCGGAAAACTTGAACAAGCGCAAGTCGGAAGACCTCAGGTCGAGATCAGCCGCCTCCGCGACCCGAGGCTCAAACGTCAGACTTGAAAAATTTTCCGAGCGTAACTATCGCGGTAACAACACCGAAGGTGTAGCAGCACCTCCAGCCGGTAGGTGTCAGTATAACCGAGCAGGCCCGGACGTTTTGGCTTAGAAGTCCGCCATCCGTTTAAGAAGAGGGAGGCTGTGGGGCTTTTTTCCTTCCTTCTTGTTTTTTTGGTGCGGCTAACAGGCTAACGCACTCTGCCAAGAGCCGGCAAGTTGGCCCGATTCCGAAAGTCTCACATAACCGCAGTCGACAAGCCGCTTGCGGTTTGTTATGAGGACGTAACAGAACACCGATACGGCTCTGCTTTGGTTTTCATGTGAAAGTAAGTCAACGATATTGTCTGTGGGCTGGTGGGGGCTAACGTTAGCAAGGTAGCCTCGTAGCAGTGCAAACGTGCGTTCAGCAAATTAACGATATTATAACTTCTGCAACGCGATTAGCTGAAAAGAAGGTTGTATAAATATGCCACCGTATTGTTTGGTTTGGCGAGTCTGCGTTGTGTGTCTCACAAGCTGCGGTTCGCATACTAGGAAAAGACTGGTAGAGTTCATCAGCTCGCCTCTAGTTTTCGTGAAATGTCAATAGATTTTTAAAAGGAGGCTCTGATTGATATTAATGAATTAAAACCCTATTCCTACCCTAGCATGCAAATCGTTTAGTCTATGTAGCTGTCGACTTAACTGGGTCTTTAGAGCCAGATGATATCAAGTGCCAGTAAATTACGGGATGTACCTGAAATAAACATTTGGCCAATTCATTTATATTCTGTTTTATGGATGTATTAATTCCTAAACTTGTTTCCATCAGCTTGAATGGTGCTAAAGAGGGCTCCACATCATCAGTGAGCACATCCATGCCTAGCCTGGTCATGGAAAGAGGACGGCAAAAACTGCAAAATGTCCTGGAGGATGGATTAAGCAGAGATTTGATAAATGCTGGACGGTTTTGCTTCAGCTGTGAGCAAATATTTTCAGATCGGAGATGCCTGGAGGAACATGTTTGTTCTGCTGCAAGTTACATCTGCTCCTGTGGAACTGAGTTTACCCAGTACAGAGACATGCTAGAGCACAGCACAACACATGAACCAGGGCATCAAGTGCTTGATCACGAAACAATAAGGAAGCGCAGAATAGAGAAACGCATAGAAGAGGAAGAGAAGCTGAAAAGGTTACAGACGGGTGAGGTTGTCTGGAAGACGCCTAATTCGAACAGTGTGCCACCAATTTCTTTGCCAGCGAAGCCTAAGCTGCAAGTACCAATGCCAGCTCGTATGCCAGTTCCAATGCAGTCTTCACAGATATCACAAGTGCCTGAGTTGTACCCCCCATCGTCACAAGCATCTTTCCCCCCAAATCCTGTCACCTCCGCAACAGACATGCAGAATATTTTTGCAGGTGTTGGTGCACCGACAGTGGATCTTTGGACACTTTACCAGCCAGTTGTGTTGTTGCAAACAGTGCGCAAGTTTAACAAGAAGAAGCCATACACTTGTGGTAGATGTGGGCTTTGTTTTTTGACTAAGGCCTCTCTAATATCCCACCACAGCTTTCATGTCACCGATAAAGTGTCTGGCTGTATAGGATGCGGGTTGCTGCTCTCCAGCAAGAAAGTAGTGCCCCGCTTCCATGTTTGTAACACACCCAACACTGCTACCAAATTCAGA
Organism: Istiophorus platypterus; assembly: GCA_016859345.1. NCBI lineage: Eukaryota > Metazoa > Chordata > Actinopteri > Istiophoriformes > Istiophoridae > Istiophorus > Istiophorus platypterus. The sequence continues at coordinate 15,518,750 of CM029126.1, forward strand.
CTCATTACTGCGAGACCGGTGAATTTCAAGAGGCTAAATGAAGCCAGTACAGACAGGAGTCACAACCTGATTGCTTGGGGGCCTCATGCCAATTCCATACAGTGGAAAAGACAGAATCCTATTGTAGCAAGTAAAGGCATTCGGACACCTTGCATCACTTCCACCCTGCAGTTAAAAAATCAGAATATCAGAACATACAATAAAAGCAATCAGTGTCTACATGTCACTCCATCCCTGCAGTCAAAGAGTCGGAATCCCAGTGCATCCAAGCCTTTTACAAATGTATCACTCTCGTCAAAGAGTCAGAGTTCAAATGCAAATGCATCCACCAAAAGCAGTTGGGGGCTTCCTGTCACTCCCTCCGTGCAGTTGAATACGCCCACGAACTCTACATCAGGCATATTGAGCAAACCTACGCAGATGTCCCCTGCACCAGATGGATTCACATGTCGAGTCTGTCATATTCCTTTTGAAACTGCTCAGCTGCTTCAGAGACACAAGTGCATCAAAGCACAGGAGTTTATGGCACAGCACATGCGAGGTGGCAGACAGCATTACAAACTAAAGAGAGTTACCCCACTGACAAGCCCAGTTCAGATGAATGGCAGGAGAAAACCTGAGATCCCAGCTGCTGGTAACATAAAGAAAAACCAAGTCGTGGCTGTCAGTGTGGACAGAGGACAAGTTGCAGTTCCTGTGAATGGGAAAACAGGAGTGGATATGGACGATGATTGTTACATTGTTGAAAGCGGACCAGATAAACCTGCTGAGATGATTTACCAAGTAACTTCATCTGTTCCAATTAAAACTTGACAAAGCTAGAAAGCCGCATCCAATTTGCATGACATTTTATGTTAATTATGGACCAAGTGCGTAAAGATTGCAGTCTCCTGACTGAACAGCATCCACTGGTATTGATTCATCACACAGGAACACAATCTTCCAAACTACTTTATAAGACATAAGTGCTGGATGTATAATGACAACAAACATGCATCTTAATTAAGCTGGATTTCTTTCATCAGTGCAGTTAACAGTCTCACATTGACAATAGACACAAAGTCTGAAGTTGGTGCCCCTGCAGTGGTCATAGAAAATGTAAATCAATAATGTTCATTATCAAAATGTATGTGTGTGGTTTGCCCATGTTTGATGGGATAACCAGGTAATGCATTAAAGTTTCGGCTATATTTGTTTTTAAACATGTTTTAGTATGATCAGAATGTTTTGTGAGATGTGGGAACTGATGAAAATACCTTGTGTTTTCTTACTAGTTTTGGCAGACTTCAAGAATACAGTATATGTTGTATTAAACTATATTTTCAAAATCTGAGTGTGTGCTCATGGAATAATGCAGCATGCCATTTTATCAGTTAATTTACACAATAAGTTGAGTTAAATCTTAGAGCAATACAAAGTAATACATACGTGATCATTTTAACAGGTAAATTAGGTGTATGGTAACTTATAAATGCAGTTGAGGTCATGACAAAGCATATTAATATAAAAGTGATAATTTAAAATCCCAAAATGAGGATGTAATAAGAAATATACAGATCCTAAAATTTTTAGAAAAGCCCATTTTTTTCAGCTTTTATCGAAATTAAAGCAGATCAAGTCTGGTGAATAGTGTCAAAGTTTACAAAGCTAACCAGATAACTGGCCAAGGTTAAAAAAAAAATAAAAAATTAGAAAACAGGCCTTTTTCAGGAAATGAGAAATTGGTTAACTTAAAGCTTTCCTGTGGCAAAGGAAGTAAATGAAGTCTTGAAAGTTAATGCAAACAGTTCCTACAGGTTTGACAACTTTTGCTGATCACTTACAAACCCTCTCTCTGGAAGTGTGGTGCTTCACCCTCTTATCCATTATTAGTACAACACTGCACCACAGGAAGTAGTTCTGGATATTGTTATTAGAATGGTGAGGAAAAGGCAAGTAACAGAGGAAGACTGGTTGAGCAGGGGTTTGTCCCACAGCATTATAATGACCCACAACATCAGAAGAACAGAACCAGACGGTGAATTCACATGATGGACGACCAGCACAGTCTTTACACTTGAACCATATGAAGCTGGTTTGGGATGAACTGGACAGAAGATGAAAGCAAAGCAAACTACAAGTATAACAATTGTGGGAACGGAGACAAATTTTCTGAACAATATTTTATTTCCATCGTAAAAAAAACAACAGCAACAACATGGAGCGTGGTGGGCTGCTGAATGATCCAGAAATTTTGAATCGTTCTGTTGAAATTAAGTTAAACAACAAGATTCCACCATTCCTTTTTGTAAAATCTCCAACTGCTTTTATGGCGTGTGCTTTAATTTCAGAAACTGAAATAGGATCTGGTAAAATGGAAGGGACGTGAAACTTTTGACTGGCAGCGCATATATTTAGGCAGCATCACAGAACAGTTTACCAGTCTAGACTTTACATTTAGTTGGTTTTTCTTTTTTACTAGATATTTTCGTCATTTCTTCCGAACTACCCATTGGTTCCTTCCAGCTGTCGACGCGCTGTCTCCCCTCTTTTATCTTCTTTTCACAATGAAACCCCACTTTAACCAAGTGACGCATCGAGGCGCTGTCGCCCCCTGCCTCCGGTAGAGGGCGCCGTTTCGACGCGAAGCGGGGCGCTGTTGCGCGTCCCTCTATGATGAGGTAAATATCCGTGGCTAATATCCAAATACGTGCATGCGGCGTTCACGTTCGCCTTGCGCGCTTGTAATCCCACGACTTCATGCGGGTGTCAGACTACGAACGCCCCGTTTTGAAAGAACCGGAGAACCGCAGCGGATGCGCGTTTGCGTGGGTGCTTTTTTTTGCGCATTTGGCGCCGACCCACGGTGCTAAAATACCCGACGGCGAAAACGAGGAAGAGGTGTCTTGCACGTTTGCTGGTCGCCTGTCTACCTGTCAGACTCGCGGCGGTGGTGCGCATCGGTTCTTGATCTTCCAAAAGCTTTGTGCGTCCTCAAACGTCAGGACTCAACCGCAAACCCCGTCGCTAAGAAAATCCCGCTTTCTCTGCGCCCTGTTTGCAAATTGAAAAATCACTCTCGCAGGGGGGGGGGCAAAAAAAACAACCCCCACCCCCGGTGACCCCAAAATTTCCCACGGCCGTCAAGTATCCGCTGTGTGCGGTCGGCGTGATTGACACTCTTCGGGTGGCTTTGTGCGTGGATGTCGAGTGGCCCGTCGCCGCGAACTGCCCCGAAAAGAAGAGAAAGCCAGGTCCACGCAAACAGCTCGGCTCCCGCATCAATGGACGCCTGCAAAAGGAAAAAAGTGCAAAGCAGCCACGTAACGACAGAGCATATGTTAGCTTTGAGCTAGCCGGGAGCTAGCTAGTGGAGCGTCGGTCAGTGCATGGCTACGCAGAGACCAGTCTTGACTTTCTCCCACACAGGCAAGCAGTTTGTGTTTACTACCGCCCGTCGCGTTTGGTAACCGGTGTCGAGAAATAGCCCTCACACTCGATACCGGCCGTAAGGAAAGACGCTGCGAGCTGACATTGTTGTCAACGGGTTGGGTCCGTGTGGCCCTGCGACGTTAAATAACCGGAGCTAGCGATCTGGCCTACCGAAGACATCTCGCCTACATTGTTAGTCGTGCGGCCGGTAGCTTTTTTAATAACAGCCGGTAGCCGGATGCCGGAGCCGCCCCGGTTGGTCGTAGGCGATTGAAAGTACGCGTCGTCTGACTTAACGGGACTCGGTTTACGCGTCGGTGGCCTTGTGCGTGGCCGCTGGCGAACCGCGGTCAAGAGCCGTGCGGTCCCAGTGTGAGCGTCCGGTCCAATGCGCCCCGCAGGGGGGGAGACGAGAGACGGACCGACGCCGGCCGCCGCCGCCGCCGCCCGTCTACGCCAAGCGCCCGAGGTTAGCTTCGCCGTACCTGTCACTCGTATCACCTCGCTCACCTGCAGCCTCGGTGTAGAGGATGCTCTCAGGTGTAGATGATGCTCTCAGGTGTAGATGATGCTCTCAGGTGTAGATGATGCTCTCAGGTGTAGATGATGCTCTCAGGTGCGGAGGTGGTTCATGAGGTGGTTTATAATCTGTGTGTGTGTGTGTGTAACGTGTGACGTGTCGCGAACAGCTGTCCGAGAAGGGTCTTGCCGACTCACCCGCGGTTCGTGTCGTGAATCTTCTCAGGAAAAATCGTGTAAAACTTCTGTTAAATTCATGCGATCTTGCAAAAAAAAAAAAAAAAAACTCAGGGCCCCACTCCAAACGCATGATCAGATGAGATACTTGGAGGCTCTGCGCTATGTGCATGATAGACCTCACCTTTTGCTTATTTTTCCACTGGATTAGGTTGAAATTTGTACCGACCGTCCAAGAAGCCCTGAGGATAATTTGCACCATGTATTAAAGTTAATAGTCGTTTCTGAAGGTTTTACTATAAACAAATAACTAAAAATACATATACTTCTACCCAAAGGCGTACATTTTAATTTCCAGAATTCACATCTCCACTACTTTTGACTTTCTTGTAACCGAAAAGGGATTTTTGTGCAATAATAATCAAGTCTTGTTATATCTAAAACTTATTCGGTCATGCGTTAAAAAAATGCCTGAGTGCCACAGATTTAGTTAAATACTGCTCCAAAGCTCAAAAAACCCACTTTTAAATATTTTGACTTTTTTTTTGTTATTTTTCTTTTTCACCAAGAAGGATTGTTTTTAAATTCTTTGATACTTTCTTTTATAGGAAAGTGCTAGTATTCATTGCAAATACAAAATTTAAAGAGGTTTTTTTAGTCCATCATTTTATAACATTTTTGAAACGAGCTTGTTATTAGAAGTTTTCACTGGCTCTAATATTACATTTAGTGCTTTTAATAGATATGTGTGCAATGTTGACTTAAAGGTTTTCAATGTCTGTGTGATACCTGTAGAGCCTTTTTTTCCAGGAAATTTTCCTCGGTTTGTTGGACTGCAACATACCCAGAAGTATATTAAAGAGTTCTATCATTCATTAATTTCATCATCAAGCAGTCTGCAGTGATAGTGAGATCACGGAGCCCTGCTCTATTGGAAGAAACCCAGAAGAGGAAGCCGACTGTCACGCGACAGCCGATACTAATGGAAGAGCTGATCTTTCAAGGTTTGCTAAGTTTTGAACAGACAAGGAATTATTGAAGCTGAGAGATGGATGCTGTGACCTGACAGATGAAGCCACAGTTTGTTTGCATCACCAGAAATACCTTTTAGTGAAATGTAGTCTTCTTTAGAAACAGTTTTGTGATCCCCTCAACTTGTATCCCGAGAGCAAAAAGAGTTGCTCGCTGAGGATCATAAATACAGAGAAAGCGAGGATGCTTACAACACACACAGGAAGGTCTGTCTGGACAGCCTGGACAGAAGTGGTGTTCCCTATGTGTGATAAAGGACTCAGAATTCAGGGCCTCTTGGACGTTCAGTACAAATTTCAACCTGATCCAGTAAAAACTAGACAAATGGTGAGGTTTATGATACACATACAAAGAATTGCAAAAATTATGAAATTTACTTCAGAGTGCCATGTCCTCCCAGTTCATGCTATGGAGAATATCCATTGCATAAACTGGGAGGTCCAAGATGAGTTGGTATTTAGTGACCCAGAAGTACTTGCATGATTTGCTTTTTGTATTGCGAATGGAGCAGTATTGCAATGCAATTATTAAACTCTTGCATGGTGATTTTTTATCAAAATAAAAGTACTGAAGTGTTGCACGCAAAATGTACCAAAACTAAAAGTGGTCATTCTGCAGAATAGCTCTGTGTTACTTTTCAGAAATGTTCGTAACCAGTGTTTATGTTAGGAAAGTCGTTCTCACAGTAATGCACATTGTCCTCTAAAACAAATCACAAACTCTTCTTCTTGGATATCTTTCTGGGCAGGGTTTGATTAGGCAATCACCTAATCAAACATTACTCCTCTTTCTTTGGCAAACTTGGACATCTAGAAAAGTAACACATTTAAACGAGCATAAATCTGCACAGGCAAATTATGAAGTTGCCAAGTGATTGCTTACAGCAGGTTTCTCTTAGGTTTAGAATTGCATATGGCTTCGCTGTAGATCCCTCTACGATAATCACTGGCGTAAAATACTGGTGGCAAATTAACCAAATAGCATACAGTCTGTTAAAAACTGGGATTTTTCAGGCCGGGAAAATTTACCTTTTAGGAATACATGTCACTGTTATGAGTTACAACCTCCCTGTCACTGTTTAATCCACAGACTCTTGACATGGGGAGTAAAATGTCCTTCAGCAGAGGAAGCAGTGACCAAAATACAGTCTCTGAGTTAACTTCTGTGACACCTCATCCTCGCAATTCCATTCATGCTCCTTCGGACTGCAAGCAGGTAGCTAGTGAGAAAGAGAAATAGACATATCACCCCAAAAGTTATGCCGTCTGTGACAGTATACAGCATAATTTTTGGAGTAACTTTTATGAACGGAATATGGATGAATTTTCTGCATTAAAACTTCTACATCCAACGAGCCTTGAATTATAGTGGTATGTTTATGTACGTCCTGTGACATTTGAAGTTTGTACATTAATTTAAATATGGATTTGATTTATATAGTTTGATTCTGTTTTGCAGATGTTTATTTGTTTATTATTTAACACAACATGTATAGTTGTTGAAACATGGGATTGTGTTCTCAATTCAAGTAAGAATCTAGATTTATTATACCTTACTCCTTTAATAAGGACAAACTAGCCTATATTTTTCTAAAATATTGATGATGGTTATGATTGTGATCTCAATCTAAACATTTAAAGTGTACTTTTTTTGTATGTGTTTATTTTAGCAAATAGAGTATTTTAGGATATGCGCAACAATTCCATTACCAAATTTGTGACATACAGTTTTTTCTTCCACAGATACCAGAAGATAATAGATGCAGTGAGGAAGACCTGGACTCCACATGGGGGGAGGAAATGAAAGCAGCAGAAATGACTGAAACTGCTCCTGAGACCCACTCATCAGGATACCAGAAGTCGGAAGGCCATTTTAACTCTGAAACAGTTGCTGGAACAAATAGTCAACAAATTGAGCGAATATCGTCACAGGTAGGGATGGAAGCAAGCGCTCAAGTAACACCTGCGATTGTGTGCAGCAAAACAACAAACAGTCATGGACAGCGTGTGGGGGTCAACAGAAGACGTGGACGCCCTCGTAAAATAAAACTGCTTTTGACTAAAAAAAAGAAAGATCCAGATGCTGCCGGTCCTGATGTAGTTCAGCATGAGGAGATCTGCACTACAATACCTCTGCCAGCATGCTCGCAAAACCAAAGCAGTGGTGATGTGCCCATCACTGTGGCTGGTCCTTTAATCCATAATTCTCATCCTCATACTGTCTCTGAAGGTAAAATAGAAGAGAGTGCCCATGTGCTGCCAAAAAGAAAAAGAGGAAGGCCAAAAAAACCAGAAATCTCAACTTCTGAGAACACCTTTGCTAAGGCTGCTGCTGCCAGAGCCCCTGTTGCTTCTGCTCATGCTAATAATATTAACAGCCCTGCATGGAGGCTAAGGAGTAGAGGAGAGCAGCAAACTTCAACACAAGATGGACACATTGAATCTGGTAGCAAGGTAGACCCCAAACAAACTGAACTTGATCCTCTGGAAAGTAGTAACACATCCACCTTACAAGGTGTTAAAAGAAGAAGGCTGAAAGTGGCTGATCAGCAAGTTCCAGCTAAAGTGTCCAGACTGGATTATTCCCAGGAGTTCCTATCAGTGTTGAGCAATGACACAGGCTGTCGGGAGAGAGCAGAGACAGATAAGCAGGTGGAACTTAAAACTAACAAACAAGAGACAGATACAGGTGGAAAGGAAGGTCACCTCTCCCCACAGTCTGGAATAGGACTAGAGCAACAGACAGAACTAAAAGAAGGTGTATTACCGCAAAGAAAACTGTGGTCCAAGGCAGCAGTGGAGCCTGAAGTTATTCCCTCAGAGGATTTGAACAGTCTAAACTTGTCGAGTCCTACTCAAAGTGATGAACCTAAAATAAAAGAGTCAGCAGACATGAATGGGTGTGAGGAGTCACAATCAGAAACCAGTCGTGATTCTCCACAGAACGCAAACTTGCACAATATAGAGCCCTCTAGCAATGACCGCTTAACATCCTCTGAAGAAAAACCTCAACCTGTTGGGAGCCCTCCTGCTGTGAAAACTGAGAATATGGAGGTAGAGCTGGATCATTTAAATCCTGTGTCGGAGTCAAACAGTCCTAAATCTTTACATTACAGTGCCAAAACCACAGTGAAATCTGAGGGTCCAAACAATCAGCGAAACACTTTCAGGCGCAAGAGAGGTGGCAAAAGACGGAGGAGAATAAGCAATGTGCTGTTACAGAGCGAGCAACTTGTAGAAGGGCACCAAGGCAGCACTGACACTCAGCAAAAAGCAGATGGTGGTCACATGGATGAGGAGGCAAAGTCAGATGCCAACACAAATGTCATCTACACGAAAAAAGGAGGTAAAACTCTGTTGAAATGTGGCTACTGTGGTCGTACATTTAAATTCCTGTCTCAATTTATCATCCATCAACGAATTCATACAGGAGAGAGACCTTTCAAGTGTCCTGAATGTGGCAAAGGTTTTAGCAAAAATTCAAACTTAAATCTTCATCTCAAGACACACAGAAAGAGCAACATATATCAAAAATGCCCATTTTGCAAGATCAAATTCTCTTGCTCTGAGTATGCCTCTCATATGAAGATGCATGCACATGAGCTGCACCAGACCTCCGAGAACAGCAAATCTGATAAACGGAGCAGAGGGAACGACAACGAAAACGGTCAGGGAACCCATCCACCAGTTTCCCCAGAAAAGAGACAAAGGAAAGTGTGCCAATACTGTGGTAAAACATTCCCCTTTCAGTCTGCTCTCATAAGACATGTGCGTGTCCACACAGGGGAGAAGCCTTATAAATGTGATATATGCGGCAAAGCTTTCGGTCAGGCCTATTTCCTCCGTGTTCACGAGCTGACCCACTGGTCTGTGAAGCGTTACAACTGCACACGTTGTGAAAAATCATTCACTCATTATAGCAATGCAAAAAACCACACATGTAGACCTGCAGGAAGCGATGAAGACTCACAACCCAACAGACGTGTGAAGCCTTCACTAACGTACACGTGCCACATCTGCAAAAATGTTTTTGACCATTTACAGGAGTTCAACAGTCACATGAGAGCCCACACCGGTGCGAAACTTTATCGCTGCTTGTATTGTGACAAGCTTTTCGGTGTGCTGTCTGAATTTAACACCCATCGCAATCAGTGCAGAGGAGAGAGAAACCCCTCCAGCTCTGCTATAAAGGAGGAAGAGACAATGTCGTTAATACAGTACACAGTGCCGGCTCTGAGGTGTTCATCGGGACACCATTCAGTGTCTCCTCTCACAGCTGCAAATTGTGAAACACAGAAAAAACGATCACCTCCAACTGGCCGCAAGAAACGCATCGCTAACCTGAAGAAACCGTTCCAGTCCACAGTCATACCGGCTCATCATCTCTCACACCTCGTGTCAAAATTAAACAAACTAGATAACAGATCCGACCCTAGGAAATATCTGTGTCCGAGCTGCGGGCGACTGTTCAGACACATGGGCAGACTCCGTGCCCACATGCTCACTCACGCCCCGGGTCAAAGTTACACTTGTGCCTGTTGCGGCAAGACTCTAGAAAACTGGCAAAAGCTGTGGCACCACCAGAGAATCCATCGACAGAGACGTGGCCGCTTCACTTGTCCTCAGTGTGGGCAAGGTTTTCGTTTTGTAGAGCCTTACAAAAAACACATGAGTGAGCACCCAGAGTTCCAGTGGATTCAGGTCAGGCCTAAGAAAGTGTTTCTGCCTTATCAATGTGAGCAGTGTAGATGCAGCTTTAAGACACTAGACTTGCTGTTCAATCACCAGCTCTGCCATTCCTCAACGCAAGACACGCACAAGGACTCTGCTTTTGATTTATCCATAGATGATCATAGCACACAAGTAAACAAAATAATGTTCAGCCCTTCCACAAACAACCGTATAGCAACATTATGTCATGAACCTGAGGAAGGCGACTCTCTTTTGAGCCCCTTATCAGAATACTCAGACCCAGTTCCTCAAGAGTCTCCTCTGGCGCCCATGATTTCCTTCGTCCACAATCAGGGTCTTGATGTTGGTAAAACTTCCCTGTGTCACACACATTTAATCCAAGACAGAGAAACCAGTCAGGACAGAATAGTTGGAACTGCACATGGAAAACCTATTACACCTTTGAGAACTGTGAGAAAACATGCAACCCAAAATGACAGCATATCAAATGAAGGGTCTTCAGATGGCATTAAGTGTGCTGTGTGTGGTAATGCATATTCTGCCATTTCGGACCTTTATCACCACTATTTGCAGCATGCAAGAGGCCAGGTGTAATAATCTAAATGGAGATACCGTTCCCCCTCTAACTGTTTTACATTGTTTAACACAGTATATTCCTGATCCTGTAGATCACCAACCAGAGGTCACACTGAATTAACTCATAAACTCCTTATTGCAGTGAACAATGTTTGGCAAACCTGACAAAATTCTTTGAAACATTGCAGTGGTAAATTCAAGAGTTTATATATTAAATTTGTGGATTTTCTCATTATGCCAGTAAGGAATTATATGGCCAATTAAGTGAATGATTCATGTATAGTTTTACAAATTTACAAACACTCACCTCACTTAGTACATTCATAACTGTATGACCACTGTGAACTTATTATGAAATATCAATATACTGGTCTATACTTAACTCAAAATGTTGCAGAGGATGTGTTGTCTGATTCCAGATTTGTTCTCTGGTCTATGAGGACCTGTATTTTGAACTTACATTTTAGCTTCTGTCATGCACATGTTTGTCAAAGAGTTTGCTCTGTTGTGGACTTGTATTATGATGGCTAAAACCAACAGATGCTGAATTTTCTGGACAATATACTGACAGGCATTCCAGACCTGCTCCACCAAGTAGGTTTGATGAACATGCATTGCTGTTTACTGCTTTGGGAAAACTATGTTTTCACGCTTCAGTGTTAGGCTTGATTTATTAAAAAAAAAAAAAAATCATTACAAAAGATGTTGCCCACATGGACACCCTTATCTGTTGTGTTTAGTTCTATGCTATACTTTGTCTTCAAAAAAACAATAAAGGTCACTTTTGTATTAATAGTGGCTTCCACCTGTTATTTCTGGGTTGAATTTGCGCCTACATTTGAATACTTAAACACATCGGCTCTAGATTAGAGATAACCATGAAATGCTGCTGCACAATCTCAACATGTTTCCACAAGTTTGAGTGCAATGTGTAGTGCTCTACCAAAAAACCAAATGAGTATTGAGGGTTTTTTTTTTATTTGTAGTTTTTATTAAAGCGATATGCACTTTCTTGTTTCACAACTAGTAGAGACTTTAGTTGGAGGACATGGTGCTGCGAATCCAGGAGTTGTAGTTGCAGACCTTGGTGTAGACTCCAGGTTTGTTCCTTTGGGCGCAGCCGTAACCCCAGGACACCACACCCTGCAGCTGACCGTTGCAGACCACAGGGCCACCAGAGTCACCCTGACAGGACACGGAGAGAAGACGGGACGTTAGCAGAAGTGTTTGAAATTTACTGTGACCACTTGAGGAAACGGGGACAATGACTTAAGCGGATACCTGGCAGGAGTCCTTGCCTCCCTCGAGGAATCCAGCACAGAACATGTTGGAGGTGATCTGTCCAGGGTAGGCGCTCCTGCAGCTGCTGTTGCTCAGGATTGGGGCATCCAGGCACATCAGGCGATCGGGGTAGTAGCCTAGAAAAGAAAAGGGCAAAAAGTGTAAATAATTTTACCCCGTTGTAAACCAAGAGTCTTTCAGATATGTTTGCAGTGTTTCACTGACTTCCAGAGCTGCTGGTGTTGCCCCATCCAGAGATCAGACAGCGGGTGCCAGAGCTGGCACAGCTGGAGGGCAGGGACACGGTGCGGACGTAGTTGTTGAGGGTGGCGGGCTTGCTCAGCTTGATCAGCATGATGTCATTGTCCAGGTTGTAGCTGCTGTACCTGGGGTGACGGATGACCTTAGCGGAGTTGATGAACTGCTCGGTGCCCTCGTTGACAGCGATGTTGTGCTCACCAAGACGCACCTGGATGCGGCTGGGAGAGAAGCATGAGGGTAACGATTAATTTACTGTTTATTCCCACCTGTAATGAGGCGGCCACTAAAAGCCACGTGTTTGGAGAAACAGCAATTCAAGTTTGAGCTAAAAAACCAAAAAACCAAACCAAACAAAACACGGTTTCGACGTGAATGCTGACAGGCTTCTGGTTTGATTTGGATCCAGTATCCGTTGTCTCTACTCACGACTTGTAGCAGTGAGCAGCAGACACCACCCAGGTGCTGGAGATCAGGGAACCTCCACAGAAGTGGTAGCCAGAGGTCAGAGAGACCTGGTAGGGCACTGAGTTCTTTCTGCACTCGTAGCCCCCAACAATCTTGTCATCCTCATCATCAATGGGAGCAGCATCTGATGGGAGTAGAGAGTTCACCAGAATTGACGTTCAAAGAAAACTTAGTCATAAAATGAACAGAAGTACTTTGAAAATAAAGAGAAAAGGAAGGCTGGTACTCACAGGCCACAGCGAGCAGAGCCAGAAGAATGAACGCCTTCATGATGGTTTCTGTATGAGCCTCAGCAGCTCAGCTCCACTGCAGGCCCTTTTAAACCCAGCCTGTCCCTCTGCTATCTGATTGGCCAAGGACATATTTTTCATTTTTGTACTGTTATCTCTTTGAGTCTCCTGTGTGAAAGCACATCTGGAAGACAACGTATGTAATATGTATGGTGACATGTCCTCTGGTCCCACAAATGCCTCTACACGTTTATTTTTATTTAACCGTCTTTCTCCTTAAACTCTGATTAATAAAACACTGACTTAAAGGTAGAGACCAGTGTGGAATGTTCAAATGGCTTATTTTAATGCAGTCTCATTGCAAATGTACAAATATTACAATACCGCATTATTTAGTTAATTTCTCTGTTTCAAATGGGAACAACACTTTTCCTCAAATATGACTCAGAGATTGTTTACAGTGCTCATGGTTTTTAATAGCTGTTGATGCAGCGATGATATATAAGTTGAATCTCCATAAGAAATTGATGGTTTCCTTACAGTATTTATCACAGTCCTCTTTTGTCACACTAGTGAACTGATGCAGATACATGAATATACAGGTGGGTAACAGATTAAAGGAAAAACACACATAAAATGACAAAGGAAGGTGCCACCACACCAGACTCTGTGCATTTTGGCATCTACTCTACAAGTTTCTGCACCTCTACTGGAGGGATGGACACCATTCTCCAAAAAGATATGATAGCCCTCATGTGGGGTTTTGATGAAGGTGGTGAAGAGCGCTGTCTAACACGTCAGTCCCTAACCTGCCATAGGTGTTCGACTAAGCTGAGAACTGATGACTGCAAAGGCCATAGCATATGATTCAGATCTTTTTTATGCTCATCAAACCATTCAGTAACCCCCCCGTGCGGAGGCGTCTGCATTTATTATATATGATCCCACTCGTTTATACAGGAACTTTAATTTGTCGCCCATCTGTATATTTCATGGCAACAATTTTGGAGAAAATATCCAAAGTAAGATTAAATAAACACAGTAATTATCATCCAAGGTGACTGAGTTACCCTAAATTGTTATATAGAGTTGTACTGATTTGAGCAATATGCAGTCAGTATTTACCTTTATTTGTTAAATAAGAGATCTTCAATAGTAATTCTCTCAAAATCCATCTAATGCCATACATTTGTGTTCAATTTCTAAATGTTTATTATGCGAGTACTAAACTCTGCCTTTTCAGCATTTTAGTTGTTAAAGTACCAAAAAGCTTAATATACCTTTCATTTCATTTCATAGGGTATTTTTTAATCTCAAATATTGGTAAAGAAACTTCAATTTAGCGGCATTTTTACTTGTTTTGATAGGTGGCTTTGCACTTTTTTCACATTTTTGCAGGGATATGAATGATTTATTTTGTACAAATATTTTTATTCCTGTCTCAAGGGAGATTGCTATTGTTCTTTCCCTTCCTGTTGATTCTCTTCTCTGTAAATCTGTGTTTTTGGTTTTTTTTTTGTTTTTTTCCCCCCAAAAGCACAAAAGAAGAAATGACATAGAGTGAGGTTCATGTTAATAATTTATTTTTTTGAAATGGCTGGCATAGCCAAGGATTCTTTAGAAATGGGAGATTTTAGTTGGAGGACATGGTGCTGCGAATCCAGGAGTTGTAGTTGCAGACCTTGGTGTAGACTCCAGGTTTGTTCCTTTGGGCGCAGCCGTAACCCCAGGACACCACACCCTGCAGCTGACCGTTGCAGACCACAGGGCCACCAGAGTCACCCTGACAGGACACGGAGAGAAGACGGGACGTTAGCAGAAGTGTTTGAAATTTACTGTGACCACTTGAGGAAACGGGGACAATGACTTAAGCGGGTACCTGGCAGGAGTCCTTGCCTCCCTCGAGGAATCCAGCACAGAACATGTTGGAGGTGATCTGTCCAGGGTAGGCTCTCCTGCAGCTGCTGTTGCTCAGGATTGGGGCATCCAGGCACATCAGGCGATCGGGTAGTAACCTAGAAGAGAAAAGGGCAAAAAGTGTAAATAATTTTACCCCGTTGTAAACCAAGAGTCTTTCAGATATGTTTGCAGTGTTTCACTGACTTCCAGAGCTGCTGGTGTTGCCCCATCCAGAGATCAGACAGCGGGTGCCAGAGCTGGCACAGCTGGAGGGCAGGGACACGGTGCGGACGTAGTTGTTGAGGGTGGCGGGCTTGCTCAGCTTGATCAGCATGATGTCATTGTCCAGGTTGTAGCTGCTGTACCTGGGGTGACGGATGACCTTAGCGGAGTTGATGAACTGCTCGGTGCCCTCGTTGACAGCGATGTTGTGCTCACCAAGACGCACCTGGATGCGGCTGAGAGAGAAGCATGAGGGTAACGATTAATTTACTGTTTATTCGCACCTGTTATGAGGCGCCCACTAAAAGCCACGTGTTTGGAGAAACAGCAATTCAAGTTTGAGCTAAAAAACCAAAAAACCAAACCAAACAAAACACGGTTTCGACGTGAATGCTGACAGGCTTCTGGTTTGATTTGGATCCAGTATCCGTTGTCTCTACTCACGACTTGTAGCAGTGAGCAGCAGACACCACCCAGGTGCTGGAGATCAGGGAACCTCCACAGAAGTGGTAGCCAGAGGTCAGAGAGACCTGGTAGGGCACTGAGTTCTTTCTGCACTCGTAGCCCCCAACAATCTTGTCATCCTCATCATCAATGGGAGCAGCATCTGATGGGAGTAGAGAGTTCACCAGAATTGACGTTCAAAGAAAACTTAGTCATAAAATGAACAGAAGTACTTTGAAAATAAAGAGAAAAGGAAGGCTGGTACTCACAGGCCACAGCGAGCAGAGCCAGAAGAATGAACGCCTTCATGATGGTTTCTGTATGAGCCTCAGCGAAAGCTCAGCTCCACTGCAGGCCCTTTTAAACCCAGCCTGTCCCTCTGCTATCTGATTGGCCAAGGACATATTTTTCATTTTTGTACTGTTATCTCTTTGAGTCTCCTGTGTGAAAGCACATCTGGAAGACAACGTATGTAATATGTATGGTGACATGTCCTCTGGTCCCACAAATGCCTCTACACGTTTATTTTTATTTAACCGTCTTTCTCCTTAAACTCTGATTAATAAAACACTGACTTAAAGGTAGAGACCAGTGTGGAATGTTCAAATGGCTTATTTTAATGCAGTCTCATTGCAAATGTACAAATATTACAATACCGCATTATTTAGTTAATTTCTCTGTTTCAAATGGGAACAACACTTTTCCTCAAATATGACTCAGAGATTGTTTACAGTGCTCATGGTTTTTAATAGCTGTTGATGCAGCGATGATATATAAGTTGAATCTCCATAAGAAATTGATGGTTTCCTTACAGTATTTATCACTGTCCTCTTTTGTCACACTAGTGAACTGGTGCAGATACATGAATATACAGGTGGGTAACAGATTAAAGGAAAAACACACATAAAATGACAAAGGAAGGTGCCACCAGACCAGACTCTATGCATTTTGGCATCTACTCTACAAGTTTCTGCACCTCTACTGGAGGGATGGACACCATTCTCCAAAAAGATATGATAGCCCTCATGTGGGGTTTTGATGAAGGTGGTGAAGAGCGCTTTCTAACACGTCAGTCCCTAATCCGCCATAGGTGTTCGACTAAGTTGAGAACTGATGACTGCAAAGGCCATAGCATATGATTCAGATCTTTTTTATGCTCATCAAACCATTCAGTGACCCCCCCCCCCCCTGTGCGGAGGCGTCTGCATTTATTATATATGATCCCACTCGTTTATAGAGGATCTTTTTTTTCTAATTTGTCGCCCGTCTGTATATTTCATGGCAACAATTTTGGAGAAAATATCCAAAGTAAGATTAAATAAACACAGTAGTTATCATCCAAGGTGACTGAGTTACCCTAAATTGTTATATAGAGTTGTACTGATTTGAGCAATATGCAGTCAGTATTTACCTTTATTTGTTAAATAAGAGATCTTCAATAGTAATTCTCTCAAAATCCATCTAATGCCATACATTTGTGTTCAATTTCTAAATGTTTATTATGCGAGTACTAAACTCTGCCTTTTCAGCATTTTAGTTGTTAAAGTACCAAAAAGCTTAATATACTTTTCATTTCATTTCATAGGGTATTTTTTAATCTCAAATATTGGTAAAGAAACTTCAATTTAGCGGCATTTTTACTTGTTTTGATAGGTGGCTTTGCACTTTTTTCACATTTTTGCAGGGATATGAATGATTTATTTTGTATAAATATTTATATTCCTTGCTCAAGGGAGATTGCTATTGTTCTTTCCCTTCCTGTTGATTCTCTTCTCTGTAAATCTGTGTTTGTGGTTTTTTTTTTGTTTTTTTCCCCCCAAAAGCACAAAAGAAGAAATGACATAGAGTGAGGTTCATGTTAATAATTTATTTTTTTGAAATGGCTGGCATAGCCAAGGATTCTTTAGAAATGGGAGATTTTAGTTGGAGGACATGGTGCTGCGAATCCAGGAGTTGTAGTTGCAGACCTTGGTGTAGACTCCAGGTTTGTTCCTTTGGGCGCAGCCGTAACCCCAGGACACCACACCCTGCAGCTGACCGTTGCAGACCACAGGGCCACCAGAGTCACCCTGACAGGACACGGAGAGAAGACGGGACGTTAGCAGAAGTGTTTGAAATTTACTGTGACCACTTGAGGAAACGGGGACAATGACTTAAGCGGGTACCTGGCAGGAGTCCTTGCCTCCCTCGAGGAATCCAGCACAGAACATGTTGGAGGTGATCTGTCCAGGGTAGGCGCTCCTGCAGCTGCTGTCGCTCAGGATTGGGGCATCCAGGCACATCAGGCGATCGGGGTAGTAACCTAGAAAAGAAAAGGGCAAAAAGTGTAAATAATTTTACCTCGTTGTAAACCAAGAGTCTTTCAGATATGTTTGCAGTGTTTCACTTACTTCCAGAGCTGCTGGTGTTGCCCCATCCAGAGATCAGACAGCGGGTGCCAGAGCTGGCACAGCTGGAGGGCAGGGACACGGTGCGGACGTAGTTGTTGAGGGTGGCGGGCTTGCTCAGCTTGATCAGCATGATGTCATTGTCCAGGTTGTAGCTGCTGTACCTGGGGTTACGGATGACCTTAGCGGAGTTGATGAACTGCTCGGTGCCCTCGTTGACAGCGATGTTGTGCTCACCAAGACGCACCTGGATGCGGCTGAGAGAGAAGCATGAGGGTAACGATTAATTTACTGTTTATTCGCACCTGTTATGAGGCGGCCACTAAAAGCCACGTGTTTGGAGAAACAGCAATTCAAGTTTGATCTAAAAACCAAAAAACCAAACCAAACAAAACACGGTTTCGACGTGAATGCTGACAGGCTCGTGGTTTGATTTGGATCCAGTATCCGTTGTCTCTACTCACGACTTGTAGCAGTGAGCAGCAGACACCACCCAGGTGCTGGAGATCAGGGAGCCTCCACAGAAGTGGTAGCCAGAGTTCAGAGAGACCTGGTAGGGCACTGAGTTCTTTCTGCACTCGTAGCCCCCAACAATCTTGTCATCCTCATCATCAATGGGAGCAGCATCTGATGGGAGTAGAGAGTTCACCAGAATTGACGTTCAAAGAAAACTTAGTCATAAAATGAACAGAAGTACTTGGAAAATAAAGAGAGAAGGAAGGCTGGTACTCACAGGCCACAGCGAGCAGGGCCAGAAGAATGAAAGCCTTCATGATGGTTTCTGTATGAGCCTCAGCGAAAGCTCAGCTCCACTGCAGGCCCTTTTAAACCCAGCCTGTCCCTCTGCTATCTGATTGGCCAAGGACATATTTTTCATTTTTGTACTGTTATCTCTTTGAGTCTCCTGTGTGAAAGCACATCTGGAAGATAAGTTCCAGTATATTGATAATGTGTTCTTTAATTCCACCTCATGTACACGTGGTTTATGAAAAACAAATAATGATTGTAGGAATTTAAAGGACATCACAATACATTTTATTTGAGCCTCCAAATGTTTATATTGCAGTGGATTCTACTACATTGTTTAATCGCATAGCCATGTAAAAGAGATTCCAGAGGCAGTTTCACCTGAAATTAAAAGTATTCATTAGTGGTCTGTCTTTCATTAATAGTGTCCTCACTTTCACCCAAACCTCTGATTAATATTTTTAATTGAACTGTCTCTCTCCTAAATCCCTAATTCATAAAAACACAGACTTAAAAACAAGATAGAGACTAGTGTGAATGTTAAAATGGCTTATTTTAATGCAGTCTAATTGCAAAAATACAGGAAACAATGAGGAGGGAGTCCTCGCCTCCCTTAAGGAACGCAGCGCAGAAGATATTGGGGGTTATCCCCTTGTTTTAAAAAATGACTGAAAACAAAATATACATGAACCCACAAACTGCAGCACATAGGGCCAGAAGAGCGAAGTACTTCATGGTTATGTTCTCCAGCTACTTAGCACAACGAGGATCAGATGCAGTGGGTTTAGCTGACCATCTAATTCGATGGCTCTCTGTCTATGTCTACCTTTTTCTCTCTCTCAAGGATTTTGTAATGCACTGTGTGCTACGATTATAATAAACATGATCCAAATTAAACATTATCCCGGTTGGGAAACAACTGCATGGTAAAAGAGAAGACTGCACGAATTTTTATTAGTCATTTATTTTTAAGAAATACAACTCTCAGTACCGGTGTCTTCAGATGACTACCAATGAATTAAATACTGGAAAAAAAATAGGAACACAAAGATAGACGGAGGTGGGACGGGACACAGACAAATCGAAATTATTTGTCATGTAGAAATAACTGAGTACAAGTAATTTGTGTGTACAGCTGTAGTGATATAAAATGTGACTGATTAGTAGATGGATGCACCACAATGCAAATCTACGACCTGTTGCTTTATAGATGTCAACTGATTATTCTTGTTTACAATACTACCAATTTCTTAGAAATGTTTCCGAAAGACGCTGTGAAAAATGTTACAGATTATATGGGAAACAGAGACAAAATTACTGGGACTGTTATTCGGGTTATGCGAAAATGAAACGCTCGATTTAAATCCAACCAGCTGGTTATTCATCATCAAGGCATTTTATTGCCTCTATGCCGAGCTGCCTCTGGATAAATGTGATATTTTTCTACGTTCAGACGACCTGCTTTGATTTTCTTTGCGTTTTAACAATAATCTGCGGCGTCGCAATTTAGCCGTGTGTCCGTTTCCACCGCAGTTGGAGCAGAGTCCCTCCGATCCAGCCTCCCCCCTCGACGCCTTTCCTTCATTTTGCAGCGGCTCGTCGGCCGCTTTCCAGGGAAATTCACAGAAAACTACACACGAAACGAAAGCGAGTCCGCTTGTTTCAGCCGGGCCCAGCTGATTGGTCCCGGACGGACCTCCCGGGTGACGTCATCGGAAAGCGACCGCGCTCGGTGAGTGCATCGGCTGCTGAGTTAACAGCTGCAGCAGCCGTGTTTTGGTTTTGTTTCGCCTCCCATGTGCCGCTACCATGAGGTAAGAAACACAACACGCCGTCGGCTTTCTCTTCGTTTCCGCCCAGCTGTCGCCGGCAGTTCTGCTGCTTTGCCCAGAAGCCGTGGCCGGCCGTTAGCTAACTGCTAGCTCCGTTGCAAGATCAGCACCTAATGTATGCGGAATGCGCAACCATTGCGGATGTGGTGCAGAAAAAAATGCGCATCGATGCGACAGAGTACAGAAGTGAACATCACGGACAAATACTAACGTGGCTGTTCTTGAAATGCCGTTTTAAGCAGTGTTATGATCTGTTGTTGTATTTCAGCTCTGGAGGCGATTCTCTGTCTGGATGATGCTTCTCACTGTAAAACAGCTGGACGTTCAGATGTGGCTCTCGGTCTGCTCTACGTGTTTTCATACAGCGTACAGATGTTTTCACTAACATATGCATATACATGGAAATGGCAGAAATGGCTTTAAGCGTCTGCAACTAGCCAGAAAAGTCTGTGAACTTCATGGTCCAGTCATGCACATCATGATTGGATCTCTCCCTGAGCTGCAGCAATGACTTGATTAATGTAAAGAATCGTGTTCTTAAAAAAGCAACAACAAAAAAAGCTTTTAAAGATACTTTGACTCTGCGTTTCCAAAGAAATCACCCCATAGTGTGTGTGGCAGCTCATGATTATCTGACACAGTACACTGAAGAGTTGTAATGTCTTTAGCAGTAGGTTCAGTTGTACCCTGAACTCGTGTTGATGGGGAAGCAGCTGTCAGAATCAGAATTGGCATGCAAGTCAGTTCTGCTGTAAATCAGGTCTGACCCATGACTGAGTACTACGAGGAGGGGGGGCTGCTGTACGAGCAATCACCTCCCATGCACATCAAAGTGGAGTCTCCCGAGGGACCCTTTGGAGGGGGAGCCTCTGAAAACGGCTTCCCCAGGGAGGATGAGGACTCGGAGGGCAGCTGTGACCAGAACAGCGGATTACCTGGTGGGCTCCCCTTCAACGTGGTAGTGGTGCATCCGAACATCATGGCACCCGGCATGTCCTCAGATGACCTCTTGTCCATTGAACAAAGTAAGCTTGAATGGGATTAAGACTGTTATGGGAAAGCAGATTGACACTTGCTTGTTTAGTTTAAACTTCTGCAGAGCATGTTGATCCTAAAAGGAACAGTGTGTAAAATATGTACACTTAGAACATTATTTTATCAGAAGTGTTCAAAAGCACAGTCAGCATATGGATTAATAAATTTAATTCATGCAAACACCTACAGCATTTTGCTGTACTAAGAGAACATTTCACCCCATTATAATCACTCACGGATGACCATCGTAAAATTGAGATTAATACTTCCTCTTAGTGCTCCGTGGCTTGCCAAAAATAGTTATAGTTGAATGTTATTTTGCTTAGCGCAGTATTAAATAAAAAGACGGACACTGTTTAGGCCCTCTTCTCTTCCTCACACAGCATATTTAGCTTCACGTGATAGCTACACTTTTGGACTGTCCTCTCACCTTTCTCTCTACAGACAGAGCTATGTCAGCTGCACTGGCTGCTGGTGGTGCAGGAAAAAGAAAGAGTCGTTTCAGCGGAGCAGAGCTCGAGGTGTTGGTGTCAGAAGTCACTCGGTGTGAGGGAGAGCTCTTCGGTCCTGCAGGGAGGCTTCGGCGGCGGGAGAGGGAGCGCATTTGGGCAGGAATCCTAGAGAGAGTCAACGCTGTGTCCAGAGTCCCACGTACCCTTCGAGAGGTGAAGAAGCGCTGGGACGACCTAAAGAGGCGCAATGGTGGTAGGCTGGCGGATGCCCGCCACCGTAGCTGTTATCTGCCATCCAGCAGAGGGGCCTCGATGCTTGGACGTCCTTCCCAGCCAAGCCCGAGGCTTCAGCAAGCCAGGCAAAAGCAAAACAGCAGACCAAAGCCTAGTTTTCCATGTTTCCCTGACTCTGACACAGGTGAAAATAAGTTGTCTAATTACTCAGGTGTATTTCCTTATTAGAATCTATAGATGCATCTAATATCCACTGAGGTTATGTCCAATTACATTTTTTTTGCAGGTGTAGGAGTGGAAGGTTCAGAGAGGGATGGGTTGGAGAAAGACGAGGATAATCCTGAACGTGAGAGAGACATGGGAGAACCTGAGTGTGAACCAGTAGAGAACAGCATGGAGGACAAATTGGGATTAGGACTGGGTCTGGGCATTGGACCACCCCCTCCATCAGAACGATGGTTGCCTCCTTCCCCACTCTACAGTGCTCCTTTCCTCAATGGCAGCCCTCAGCCCAGCAGCCCTCAGCCATCACTTGGACCACAGCAGGGTCCTCTTGAAGCCCCTCCACGCAGCTCCTGGCTTGAGGATGAGCTGCGAGGGTTAGGAGAAGCAGCAATTCAGCTGGGAAATCGGGTAGAAAAGAGTCTGCGGGAGTTTGGGGAAGGTTTCAGACAGGACATGAGAACACTTGTTGCTTCACAAGAGGCATTAGCAGTCAGTCTACAACAAAACAATGTCCTTTTACAAAGGCTGTTAGGAGTGCTTGAGGCCCAGCAGTCACCACAGCCACAGCAACATCGTGTTCAACAAGCACAGCAATCACTGCCAAATCAGCAGCACTTACAGCCACAGCCAGCTCTGCAACAGCTGCAACATATAGAACCACAACAACAACAGCAGCAGCAGCAGCAGCAGCAGCAGCAGCAGCAGCAGCAGCAGCAGCAACAGCAACAACAACAGCGGATTGAAGCACCACAGCAGTCACAGCTACAGCATCAGCAGCAGTCACACGTTGTACAGCAGCAGTCACAACAGCACCAAACACAAGTACAGCAGCAGCCACAGGCCACCCAGCATCAAAATAATCAGTCAGCTGTAGCAGTAACTGCATCATCATCCCCTGACATACGTGGCACTTTTCCCTCTGATCCACCCACAGATGCAAATGGAAGTGTACAGAGACCACGGCGAGGAAGAGCTGTGGACCACAGGCGCAGAAGACGGCGCTGAGGAGAAAGACCTTAAAAACTCAAAGTGCACATCAGACGTTTTTGGAGTTTCAAAATGTGACATGAAATTATGCTTTTTTTCTATTGACAGTATTTCTGTAAAAATAAACGGAGGTGTTTGGAGTTCTACTTCCCACTCCAAACCGTTTATCCATCTAGCACTTAGGTATGTCTTCAAAGAGGACTGAAATAAATAAGAAAATTAGACACATGAAATAATGGGGTGGCCTTAACTTTAGCTTGGTTCCTCGGACAGATGTATTGTGCTAAAAGACTTTGTGAGAAAGAGTTTGCTCTGTGGAGTGACAACTTCGATCATGAGACTTTCAATACCCAGACAACATACTGTAGTTGCCGAAGTTTAATATGCATGTCACTGTACATGCTTTGCAGCTGAGCTGCGAAGCTCGTGATGCTCTTACTAGTTCAGTACTGTCTCAGTTCTCCTGATACATTAACTACATTGTCATAAAGTACTTGTAATCTGCAGTTGTTACCATGTATTGTAGTTATACAGCTGTTGTAATTACCTGCTAATGTATGCTTGTGCTTTTCTAACAGTTTCATGGTAAAAACTTTTCCAAATTTGGTTGGACAATAAAGTTAGACTGGGTTCTGTTCAGTGCGTTTTGAGAGAAAAATGTTACATTTTAAACAAAATGCCAGTCTTGGCGATATAAGAAGCAGAAAAAAACATCCGACATAAACTTCACAGTAGGCTTCAGGCTTTCACTCATATGTTTCTGGTGGAATTTTAAAGCATACATAAGTATGTAGGGGCTATTTATTATAATCTTGCATGCAGTATGATGGATGTGTTTGTAGATAGTTGCTAAGAAATAGCGTATGGCCATCGTCTACGTAGATTTGCACAAGCTATATTTTGTAGATAGCTACTGTTCCGATGAAATGTAACTAAACTTTAATAAAAGTCAGACATGGACTGCAAATAAATCTAGCAGATCACTTGTGGATTTGTCACATAGCGTATGAATAAGTTAAATATATTGTTAATGGTCATGTTGGAAAGTTTACGGTGAATCGATTCAGTTGTGAGGGGTGTTTGTTTCGTTGAGCAACAGAATAGCAGCAGTTGCAGGAGGGAAGTTTATAATTCAAGGCGTCGTGTTGTGTTTTTCTGAACCGATGAGCCGCAGCCGGTCGATAGTAACTTGCGTTTTATTTTGAAAGCTCCGAGCGGAAGCGCCACCCCCCGCTCAGGCTCGCTAGCATGACGCCTGTGCGCCGTGGACTAGGGGGTGCATGGGTGAAACATGGCCGCCGTAGACCCATCGGAGTGCACAAAACGACATAAATCCCCCGCGGGGGAGGTGGAAACATCTGGGGAGAGGGCCGAGGCGGCGGGGTCGGGATGCGGCTTGGATCGGAAAGACGAAGGGACGCGTGATAAAACCGCGGAGGGTCCCGGCGATGAGCGCAAAGCCAGCGCTGGCAACGACGGCGGCCGCGCCGCCAGCCATTCTGAGGTTAGTGTCCAGTCCGGTGTCGGGGCTGACAAAACGACATGTAATTCACCGGAGGACCTAACCTCGGCCGAAAAAATGGCCGAGGCAGCCGGCGGCGACCAGCGGGCTTTCGACTGGTCGGAAACCGAAGACGACGACGAGAAGGCGAAAACGCAGAAGGAGGTGAATGGTAAGTGTGGCACGCTAACGTTGTTGATGTATTTTTGTGTTAGCTTTTAGCTCTCGGGCTAACGTGGGGCTGTAGCTCTCACTAAAGGTTCAATACACCCTGTCAACTCCGCTGACGTTATTTACCAAAACAAAAAACCGAGCAAGCACTGAGCATTGTAGGCTGCGACCCGCACAGAAAGTGGATAACTCTGCTAGTTGCATGCGGTGTGTTTGGTTATCAGCGGATGGGTTGTTTGCTGTTTCATTTTGTTTGCTAAGTTGTTATTGTGATGTGCTTTTCTCTTCCAGAACTCAGTAATGATGCAGAGAGCGCTGAGAGAGCGCAGCAGGGCACGCATGCTGATGATAACATTACCGCTGGTGCAAAGGAGGTCCACGAGGAGGAACACTCACGTCCCGCTAAGAGGAGCGCCCGGAAGGAGCCCACCAAGGAGCCGGTGGGAGACGTCGATGGCACAGAGGACGTGGGTGAAGAAGACGAGGAGGCAGAGCGCGTGGAGGACACCGAGCCGTCAGCCAAGCCGAAAAAGTGCCGTTTGGTGTGCAAGGAGTGCGGGAAGAGATTCAACCGCCGCGAGACGTTCAACCTCCACCGGCACTTTCACGCGCACGAGGATGAGCTCATGCCCCTCACCTGTAAAGAATGCGGCCTTAGCTTTCAGCACCGCAGCAGCCTCATAAAACACAGAAATGAACATAAAGAGAGGGAGGAGCAAGTTTTTACTCCAAAGAAGGAGGTGCAAGCAAAGGAGGAGGGTGTTTTTGAATGTGCAGAATGTAGGAGGATCTTCTCTACAGTGGATAAGTTGAGGGACCACAACTGCAGCAATACAGTCGAGAAGCCTTACCACTGCCCCCTGTGCCGCCAAGAGTTCCAGTTTAAGGTGTCCGTCACTAAGCACATGATGACCCACTCACAGGAGAGCATGTTTACATGCCAAGAGTGCAATCAGGCCTTCCCAAACACCTTAGCCCTGCGCTATCACCAGCGATGTCACACCGCCCTCAAGCCCTATGAATGCCCAGAGTGCGGCATGGTTTTCAAACACTACTCGGTCATGGAAGACCACCGTCGCAAACACACGGACAACACGCGCTCTCACCTGTGCAACATCTGCGGTAAGACCTTCAAGTATAGCAGCCTCCTCCATCAGCATCAGTATCTTCACACAGGCCAGAAGCCCTTCCGCTGCCCCGAGTGTGGTAAAAAATTTGCCTTTGCCCAGAACATGAAGGCACACTGCCGCCAACATAGACTGCGTGAAACCAATTCCTCCGCTGAGCAGCCCTGCAAGCAGGCCCCTGTGCCTGTACAGGAGGAAGTTAGAGGACTTGGAAAAGAAAACACACACCAGAGTGAGGAATCAAAACGCACATTCAAATGCCCTCTTTGTCCCCATGCTTACTGCGCACCAGCTAACCTGAGAGCCCACATGCTTATTCACGAGGCCGAGTATGAGACACTGGACAGAACACCCAGACCCCCAAGGGAGATTAACAAGTACTGGGAAAAAGGACACACCTGTCCACACTGCCCATGCATTTATCGTGATGAATCTAGTTTGAATATACACATGTTAAGTGTCCACAAGTCTGTAGCACAATATTTAGAAAAGGTGGCAGCACCACCTAAAAAACAATTTAATCTGTTAAACAGTGATAACATGCAGGGGAAATGGAGAAGCGATGGCATAAGTATTAAGTCATACAAGTGTTCTGAGTGTGGCAAAACCTTCCGCCATCGCTCAGTGTTAGAGCTGCATATGCGCATACATTCCAAGGACAAGCCTTACAAGTGCAAGGTGTGTGGCAAGGGCTTTAGATTCAGTAGCTACTTACAGCAACATCTCATCATTCATACAGGCAAGAAACCATACAAATGTCCCGACTGCGGGAAGGACTTTGCCTTCCTGCAGAACATGAAAACACATCAAAAGCTGCACCAAGAGAAACCATTCCGCTGCACCAGTTGCCGCAAAGGCTACAGCGACGAGACCCAACTGCAGCACCATATGCTGTCACACAATGGTGACAAACCTCATAAGTGTGACCTGTGTGACAAGAGCTTTGGATTGGCCTATCTGCTGCGTGATCATATGAACACACACACGGGAGAGAGACCCCATCGCTGTGATGAGTGTCACAAAAGCTTTTCATGGTTTAGCAGCCTGCTAGTACACCAGAAAATTCATGCTCGTAAGCGCCAAGGTTTCAGCCAGCATAATTCTTTCCCAATAGGTGCTAGGGTGAGAGGCAGGAGTAGCAGGGGGAGGAGAGGGGGGAGGCTCGTGTGGGGCTTGTCTAGACCATTAGGAGACTCAGGGATGGTTAACTCTCAGCCATCTCTGTTTCCAGTTTCTGCACTAAGAGAGGCCGAGTTGCACAGAAGGGGATTGCAGCCACAGTCTTCCATGCTGTCCTCTCACATGGATTTACAAAGCAGGCAGCAGAAGGAGCAGTGGCTGACAGAGCTACACCCTCAGCCGGTGCAGTGGAAGGTGGATGGTGGAGAGGTAATGCCTGTCCCGTTGTCACAGCAGCAAAATGCAGCTCCGCAGCAGGCGCAGTTTGACAGCCCGCCACAGCCCGGTCTGCAGCAGCACCATCAGAGGAGTTCAGGCTGGGTGGACAGCCCACTGATAACTCAGTCAGGCCCCACATCCTCTCAGAGTTTAGAGTCATCACACATGAAAGAGAGTGCCGCTTCTATTGTAAGCCCTCACCCGACATCTGTGCCAAAAAAATCCAGCACATTGGCAGTGAGTGAGATGGAGCAGCACAGGCAGCTCAAGCCTGTTACTTGGAGTAACACACCCACATCCACAGTGCCAGCTTCCACGAGCTCTTTGCAACATGACTTTTCTGTTCCCTCCTCCTACATTGATGGGGCAGCTCTGTGGAGCGTCAGACCTGCTCCAATAGCAAATTCAGGGAGCTCTCCAAATAAGCTTGGTCATGAGCTTCAGCTGCCAAGATGGCCAGGTGCCCCAGTGTCAACACAAAAGGAGCCATCCACACCTCCTAAAAAGGAGGACAACAGAGTGTGGGACATGAGTAATCCTCAAGTAACACCATCAACTGTTAGCCAGCAGGAGAAGCCGTGGAATGGCTGTGAGCTGCAGAAGCAGTGGGCTTCAGGTTTAGCAGGTGCATCCACCTCAGCTCAAATAGACCAAAGCAGTGCTATGCCAGTTTCAACTCCTGTTTCTCTAGGTAGCACCTTGTGGGACATACAAACGCCTCAAGGCATTCCAAAGACTATGAACTCCCCTGAGAAATCAGTAAATAATCAAGATTATCAGCTGCAGCAAAAGCAGGTGTCATCTGGCTGGGCCAGTGTACAGACGACACAGAAGGTTCCCATTTCCATTCAATACGAGCCTCATCATTTCGGCCAGGGGATGGGAACATCGGTATGGGGCTTCCAAAGTAATCCCGTGGGTCCTCAAACGCTGCTCACAGGGCAACTCAAACCAGGGAATGGACAGGAGCTGCAGCAACAACCAATGGTAACGGGCACTCAAATAATCATTAATCAGCCTTCTCCTTTTTTCTCACCTCCACTTGCTCCGCTCCCTCCTCTTGCTTTGCCTGGCCCTCACCCTCTTCACTCTGTTGCAGTTGGTGCACTTCCGAGACCTCCACACCCAAATATTTTTTTCACACCACAGGCAGTCATGAGCGAGAGGCCACACATGCCACAGACCCTGCCCCTACCTCAGCTTGCCCCGCGGACAGAACCTCACAAACTTGGACCCCGTTTGCCTTTTGCCCCAGAACGACGTCTCCAGTGCATGATATGCGGCTGCTCTCTTCCTCGAGAGCTGGATCTACAAATGCATTACTTGCAACATGCACAAGGAGAAATTTGATATATACAGAATTTTTTTTTATTTGATGGAACCTCATTTATTTGACCTTGTGCAGTTTGACCAGTTGAAAGAATGGGCATTAGAAACAAAAAGATTAAAGTGAAACTTGATGCACGTTATTTAAAGTCATTTAGCTACAAAGTACACGGCTCAGAGTGTTGTTGGAAATAGAGGGTGTGTACATATGCCATTAGTTTCACGTTTTTTTTGTTTTGTTTTTTTTCAATGCATTTAGGTTATCCAAATACTTGCCTGGTTTAAATAACTTCTGACAGGTGCAGATTAATGAGGTTCTGTGGTCTACATTTCATTTTTGCCAATGACATTTAGATTTAGATAATATTAGTACTTTT
Source organism: Istiophorus platypterus (assembly GCA_016859345.1). NCBI lineage: Eukaryota > Metazoa > Chordata > Actinopteri > Istiophoriformes > Istiophoridae > Istiophorus > Istiophorus platypterus. The sequence continues at coordinate 15,547,757 of CM029126.1, forward strand.
ATAGTATTGATCATATGTCCTGAACCATTTGAAATGTGTTTCTTCATGTACAGTATGCTGTGTGCCTTTTTATGAGTAAAGTCTGCATGTCTGCTGTCTTGGTAGTCTAGACCTAGTTTGTGCTTAAGGTAGACTCAACAATGTGACCTCACTCCCAAAAACAGAGCAACTCTTTCTAAGATACTGTAAAGTAATGTAAGTTTTTGCTTTCAGGACGAGGCCTGACGGGGGGGCAGGGGCTGTTGTGCTCACAGATTACATGCGTCAGAATATAAAATGAAAAACTGATTACACAGAGTATCATCCTGTTGGGAAGCACTTGTATTCATAGGGCCACTGGCTGGATCCAGATACCCCATAAGTTTTCATCTTGATAATTTGGTCAGAGCAAGAGTCTGAAATCCAAATGTGCCGGTTACACTAAAGGTCATTTCATAGTAATAATTTTCTGTAAACTTAACTTTAGGCTCCATATTGGAAAGCGGGAGAAGGTAGTGTCATTACACATTTATTTATGACACTTGTTAGTGAATTTTGTAATAAATTAAATTTGGATTTGTGTGTTGTTTTGTCATTAATATTTTGTACAATGGCAAGACAGACATGACATTGATCTAAAATGTATTATTTTGCTCTAATTGGTCCAGTCTAATTCAGCTAATTCAGTGTGTCATCACTGATACACGTGATAATTAGATATTAAATGGAATCTGATTGGCAGTGCTTAGCACATACACCAGTCAGCCATAACATTACAAGTGGTAACTGGTTTTAATGTTGTGGTTGATTGCTGTACTGTAAACTGATGAGTGCCATGCAATGTGTATCTCTTAATAGTTATCATTTCAAATTGGAATGTACCCATATTTATACAGAAAAAATGAAGTCCACTTTTGAGTCCAGTTAAATGTTTTATTTGTGAATAATGAATGATTCATTCCACAACTGTAGATTTAGATTAATACAGAATCCCATCTCCTCCATTATGAAAATGGGCCAGTGAGTAGCTTTGGTGGCCCGAAAAAGTGACTGAAAATCTTCACAACTACTGTAAAATAAAAACAAGGTCCATTTGTTTAAAAAAAAGAAAAAAAAGAACCGTTCCTGTGCATTTTAACATTCAGCGTCTTAAGATATAAAAATGTGCCCTTCTACCTCTATCCACTGTTTTAGCATGGAAAGAAATAGAAATTTCCCATGATGTCTACGTAATGGATAAAATAAAACTTGCCTTTGGTTATAATGCTGTGTTGCGCAGTAATTGTGACGTAAACCTAATTCATGTTTCGCTTTCAACATTTATACATTACCATTATAAATCAATCATTCATACCAAACAAAAGGGTGACACGGTTTGGAAAGTGAGTTGATTATTATCTATTATTATTATATTATAATTTTTGTTGTGAAAAATTGCACGTATAGAAAGTAAGTATGCATCAAGATCAATTAAGGAAGACTGAGATTTAAAATTTCAGCATTTTCCTGTTCGGAGGAGGATGTTCAGCTAAGGCTCCCTTTGAGTAATCTGGTAAATGGAGACTAACTGCCCCCCCTGCAAAATCCTACTTTGTTTGTTCCTGGAGGAAAATGAAATTGCTGTTAGAATCAGTGCAGGGAAATAACCCCTCAACCGTATATAAACCGAATAAAATATCAGTACAGACCTAGAACGACATATTTTTCTGTTTTCGTTGAGCCTTTTAGAAACTGTTTATAATAGTTTATATTCAGAGTTGATGGTTAAAGCTGCAGCGGTTCCACAGTCTCGTACGGAGAATTCACAGTAGAAGAAGAATCCACTTCCGCCGATGGACGCAGCCGCACAGCGCAGGTGTGTGCTACACAGCTAGCCGCGCTCTTATTCATCATTCGCAGTAGTAAAACAGTCTGTCGTGCTGCTCTGTTACCCGCTGACGATCTAGACTATCACACGCATCGTTTCCAGACATTTTCAGTCGGGTTTCTCGCCGATTAGGGAAAACTATATATATATATTAAAAAAAAAATCAACCGTGGTGCTATCAAGCTAACGAGCACTAGCTGGGGGGAAGCTAGCACTGCCCCGACGGCTACACCAAGATGGACGGAGCCGCCGCCGCCGCCGCCGCCGCGGCGACCAGAGAGGTCGGAGCCGGAGCCGGAGCCGGAGCCGGGGCCGGGGACGAAGCCCTCAGCGAAGCCGGAGCATCGGCCGAGGACCCGGCGAGAGGCGGTGAGTATGTGGCGGTCGTCGCTTAAACCTTAACGCCGTCAGGCGCCGGACTGTCCAGGCTTAGCGACCTTCCGCACCAACTTCAGCAGCAACGCGAAAATGTGTTACCTGTCGGAAAAAGAACTGCATTTGCTTTTTTTTTTACGGTAAAAAAAATACACAGGGCTGTTGATTAAGAGCGGAAAAAAAAGTTTCATTGACTTGTACTGTTTTTGTTTTTTTTTGGATCTTTCATGGTCGTTAATTCTCTGTTGTTTATCTGACAATCACTGCAACAGTAAACCGAGACAGCGGATCCCAACCATTACAACAAACCGTCGGTAGTATATGTGTCGAAATTACTATCAAGCAAATTTGCATTTAAATGTGATGATAAGGAGTCGTCGCAGGAGCTTGTTCACGGTAGCATCTGTATTATAATAACGCTTATAATGCTTTATTTGTGAACCAAAAGATGACTTGGGGGGGTAACACTGCTACGACTGTGGTACCGATGAACAGCGTTTATCGTGACACCAGGCCAGTGTGAGGAAACCATACAGATGAAACGTTCACCTCTAACTATTGATATATTAGCCACGGACCTTTTTAGGAGATTAAATTTTGTCTTCTTTAATATTTGGACATTTTAACTCCGATGAGGACAAGCACAGCCTTGTTCTCCTCTGTGCTGAAAGTAATGCTCATCGTGCTGGATAGTAACCGGTGCAGTGGTAGTGTGTAGCCGTGAATGAGGTATGTAGGCCTTGGGTTTGATCTATGCCATCTAATGACTCCCATGACATTTACTTTGTCAGTACTATCACTTTTTTTTCCTTTTAGCATCATTAACAGTATTCATGTCCCAGACCCCAATGCTGGTTGACTGAAACAAAATCAGAATTTCTTGATAATGTAGCTTAGACTGTATTCAGGGACTTTTTGTGTGCAAAATACAACTTTCTCCTTTTACATCACAGTTTGGATGGTACATGGTAGTAAGGATATGATAAGGAAACATTATTTTTGGCGTAGGTTTTCCCTTTTTTAAGAGCTTGACAGGGTCATACATCTGTTTTGCAGGCCAACATCACCTAAATTCTCGAATGAAATTTTGGCAAACAGAGGTCCTAAAGACTTGAATTTTAATTGGTCATAACAAACCCCATTTGCTTTCAAATGGGGTCTGTTAGCCTTAATTTATATTCTTATATTTATCTTTACTCTCCATATGAATAGCTCACATGGAAAACCCACACATGTTGGATTTAAATCCTAACTGAAACCTTGTGGTCATTGTCAAGTACGCTGATATTGGAAGCAATAATGGAATCATAGGGAGAGAGTTGCGTCAGTTTTTCCTTGGCACAGCAGTGCGACAACAACAACAACAACAAAAAAATACTGTTTTTCAATAGAAACAGTAGGGAGTTTGCAGTGGCTATTTTTATTGTTGGGCACTGGACAACAAATATTTACTGCTTTAATTGCTTTTATTACAAGTTTACTGTGTACTTAACTAGCTGTGTCTAAAATATGAATGTCATTTGCCACCTGAAGGCAGCATTAGAATATCTAGGATGTTGTTTTTTCCTCTCCTACTTCCTGATATATGAACCCAGACAAAATTCCAGCTTTCTAGATGTTTAGGTAATTGTTATGCCCTTTTGTCAATAAGTAATGTTTTAATGGGCTTAAATGTGACTATATAACCCAGATGTTATCTTATATGATGCAATATTGTGCTTGGGTTATATTTAAAGAAAACAATGCATTTTGTTAAAGCTTTTTTTTATGCAACACATTCTGCAAAAATCCTATTTAATAAGTGAATGAATGAACTTCACAAAGTTCACTTGGCTGTAGCCCTCTATTTATTAGTGACACTGTAATAACACTGAATATCTTCCTTTTTAGAGTTGGTGTTATATTTCCATAATCAGATTTTTATAATTTCATTTGGAAAGTGTTCTTTTGTTTTATTATGCTGTAAAATTCAAATCACCTTTTAAAATAAAGACCTTGTTTGCACATGTGTTTTTGTGAATTTTTTTTTTCTTTCTTTCTTTCTCTGGAAACAGGAGTGGCTTTGACCTCCTATTTTCCCCTTTCTATTTCTAGGGGATGGGGTTTTCTGCTGTCAAGATTGTGGACAAGCCTTCAGTGAGGAGGCAGCCTACTTGGAGCATCGCCGTCAGCACCAACAAGAAAAAGTGTATTTAGTTGACCAGTTAGATGGCTTACATGATGCAGAAAAGGACAGTGAAAAACCTCATTTTTGTACTTTATGTTCACTCTCATTTGGTGAACTGAGTGAATTGCACTTGCACATGCAGAAGAACCATGTTCAAACCTCCCAAAAGGGGACTGGTACTCAGATGAATTCTGGGGTAACAAAGCAGCACACTTATGAATGTCGAGATTGCGGGAAATGTTACGGTGTGATCGGACACTTTCTCAACCATCAGCGCTCACACAGACAAGCCTCCAAATCAGTTTTTCATGACCTTGAACATTTGAAAAAGAAGTCATTTCAGTGTGAGTCTTGTGGGCGGAATTATTCTCGCGCTTCAGCTCTTGATGCACACCGTCGTTGTCATGAGGAAAAGTTAATAAAGTCACGAAACCGGAGTTCAGGAGATTCCTTTCACACTGAGGAGTCAATGGTTGAAGCCAAGCCCCATGAAAATCAGGCAGATGTTACTTCTGAAAAACCTTTTAAGTGTTCGTGTGGTAAAGCCTTTTCTGCTCTATTGCGCCTGAAGACACATCAGCGATTTAGCCGCAACAGTCAGTGCTCTCCAGAAGAAATGAAAGAAAAAACAAAGAAAAACGGCAGCGAGTTTTACTGCAGTGAGTGTAAAAAGGCTTTTAGTGGCCATATTGCCCTCTTCAACCATCAGCGATGGCATGCTAATCACTCAGATGACTCTGCAAAAAGGTTTCCATGCGAGGAATGTGGAAAAGTATTTATGACACTAACGTTCTACTATAGGCATCAGCGCATGGCACACAGTGATGAGACTCCAGCAAAGTCATTTCTCCATCAAGTGTGTCAGATTCAGAAGAAGGCATTTGAATGTAAGGATTGTGGGCTAAAGTTTTCCAGGGCTTCAGCACTTCACTCCCATCAGCTACATCACACAGATGTTTTCAGAGAAACAGAAGAGTCCCAGACGCGCACCTCTCTGCTACCTCGACAAAAAAGTTTGCAAAATGAAAGAATACAGACTGAGCACTTGGAGGAAAAAGCGGAATCAGAGAGGATGCTTCCTACCAGTATTTCTGAAGAAGACCCACAAATAAATGAGACTGATGAAGATGCGGATATTTACGAACCTGGGGACTTTAATGTTCAGGTGATCAGTGCAAGTGAATCTGAGGATGAGCCTTTCCAAGACCCGAATCCTGACCTTGAGCTGCTGTGTGAATCAGATCAGGAAGTAAGAGACGACGATGACCCTGAAGTTTCCCCCAGTAGTCTATTGTCCAAGCCAGACATGGACTTGAAAATTGTACAAATTGACTTTGAGCAGGCCGACGAGCAGTGTGCACTGATAGCAAAGGAAGCCAAGAATAAAACCACAGGGGAAAGATTTGATTGTCCAGAGTGTTACCGTTGGTTTTCTAGTGCTTCATCACTGCGTGTTCACAGAATGTGGCATGGCGTTCATAAGAGGAGACATCAGACTCAAGGTCAGTCCGTCGAAGTTTACACATGTGATACATGTGGCCATGAAACCAGTAGCTGTTCAGCACACTGCAGTCATTTGCAAAAACACAAGGCTAAAAACACAAGTAACGATGCATCATACCAGACAGAGGGATTGGAAAAGAAAAACTTGACTTGCACTGAGTGTGGTAAATGCTTCTCACGTATGTCTGCTTTAGTTTCTCATCAGTTGCATCATCCCAAAAGAAAAAAATTCCAATGCCCAGATTGCATGATGTCTTACTTGCATGCAGCCAGCTTGCTTAACCATATGAAAAACTGTTCTGCAAAAAAGAGAGAGGATATTTCAGTCTCCAAGAAAGAATACAATCCAAAGAAAACTCTTCTAGGCCCAAAGACTTATCATTGTGAACAGTGTGGGAAGGGATTTTGGTCCTTAGGAGCTTATTCCCATCACAAGCAAAATCGAACTGAGTGTGCCGATTTGAGGCTAAGAAAAGGCATTGCAGGATCTTCGCACTCTGTTAATGGACACCCGCGCTCCACTTTTAAGGTCGCGTGTCCAGTGTGTGGTAGAAAGTTTCGTCACAAGGGCATTATGGCATTGCACATGCGAAAACATGAAAATGGAAATCATATATGTGAACTCTGCAACAGGTCGTTCCGTCTTTTTTCTAGCCTCCTCAGGCACCAGGTTGTGCATAATGACCAGTTACTCCCACCACCCATAAAGTCTTTCCAGCATCAGGTGGAGCAGTTGAAGAAAAACACATACAGCTGTCCTGACTGCGGGAAGCTGTTTTCACGTGCCAAAGCGCTTCAGTTTCATATGAAAAGCCACGGGTATGAGACTGGGCATTCGCCATCGTCACCCAGATCTACTGCCACACTGGAAGATCGGCAGTGTGCAAAATGCTTCGCACATTATGTCATAGTTTCTCATCAGACATCATCCCATATTTCAGTCTCCAAGAAAGAATACAATCCAAAGAAAACTCTTCTAGGCCCAAAGACTTATCATTGTGAACATATCACAAGCAAAATCGAACTGAGTGTGGTAGGGCATTATGGCATTGAAAACATGAAAATGGGAAATCATATATGTGAACTCTGCAACAGGTCGTAGCCTCCTCAGGCACCAGGTTGTGCATAATGACCAGTTACCAGCATCAGGTGGAGCAGTTGAAAAAACACATACAGCTGTCCGTTTCATATGAAAAGCCACGGGTATGAGACTGGGCATTCGCCATCGTCACCCAGATCTACTGCCACACTGGAAGATCGGCAGTGTGCAAAATGCTTCGCACATTTCAACAACAAGGCCTCGTTGCGGGCTCACCAAAAACTTTGCATCAAAAGAGACAGTGATGCAGCTGTTTGTAAGACAGTACACTCAGAAAATAGCAATGGTCCAATATTGTACAAGAATGGTATGGATGTCAGTACACAGGAAAGCTCTGAGCACTTAACACATAATACTGAAGTGAAGCATGAAATCGACAGTGGGGAGCTAATGACAGAAGAAGAAACCAACACAACAGATTTGAAATATAAATGCGAAAAGTGTGACAGAAGCTTTTCGGTGGTTGGAGCTTTGAATTTTCATAAAAGAATTCATGCTGAGGATAACAAACCTGAAACAAAAGCAACATTTGCCATGTCAGTAATGCATAAGAAACCCAAACAGGAAGAGTCAAGTAAAGGGCTGTTTCACTGCTCAGAATGTGGAAGGCGATTCATGTCCAACTCGGCCCTCGGCTCCCATAAGCGATGGCACAAAGGAAAGAAATTTTCACCGGCCTCCTTCAAAGATGATGATTTAAAATCTATCGGCCAAAAGACAGTGGACGCACCTTTCCAGTGCGACAGATGTGGCAAACAGTTTTACAACCATTGTGTTCTCCAGCGCCACCAGATGTTCAGTCCTCGGTGTCAAACCAAAAATGAGCCAGAACGTTGTTCAAGCAGAAGTGAGGAGAGCAACAGCACAGTGGAAAATTCAGAGTTTTCATCTCCTAAATGTAACAAGACATTTGTGCAAGGTTCAAATCTAGCTGCCGACTATGAACATCAGCACAGTCAAGTTTGGGAGGCTGCAGATCATCAAGAAGACAGGCTTGTCTCAGTAGACCAGGTCCCAGAACAGGTTAATGTCAGTCTCAACAGGAGTAAATCCATGTCATCGACACTAAAGGGAAAAACACACCAGTGTCCTCTCTGCTCTATGACCTTTGCCAAAGCAAGAGGTCTGCGTGCCCACAAGTGGCAGGCCCACTCAAAAAGTACAGAAAGCAAAAATAAGCTTCCCTTGAGTACAAAAAAGGAGTCTGCTGTCACAAGCAATGAAGTCAGTAATACAGAACATTCATCAGCTGTTGACAACACTACAGTGATGAGCACTTATTTTGTTGCAAAGAAAAATAGCTCTTTTAGCCGAGGAAGAAAGAAAATCGGATCTGCCAAACCAGCTATGAAATCTGTCTCATGCCTTGACTGTGGGAAACTATGTAGTTCATCGGGCGCACTCCTTGACCATAAGAGAGTCTGCCTGAAGGTAAAGCAGGAGTCTAAGCAGGAGATCCAGATTCCTGAAGCCATGGCTGAGGTTTCCCCCCCACCCCTCCGTCTGTTGGAGCATCCAGTCAAATTTCTCTTCAAGTGCGATAAGTGTGGGAAAGCCTTCCAATCAGAGGACCTGTTAAGCGCCCATAAGGCCAAGGCAAAGAGCCGGCCCTATTGTTGCGCTCTGTGCTGCCACGGCTTCTGGACTGAAAATCAGCTGCAGCAGCACCTCGCCTGGCACGATGAAGTCCGCTGTCGTCTCCCAAACGAGGTTCGCTACAGGCTCAGCGCTGCCATGACTTCAAAGCCTCTAAAACCCAACATCCCCCCAGCTGAACACAGGAGGATGTCCCTCCCATCTTCTACGCTGAACAGACCTACACTTACCACAGACAGCCAGTCACAGAATAGTCATAAGTGCCAACATTGTGGCAAAGCCTTTCTTTCACCAACCGCATTACAAAATCATGAAACTCAGCACTGTAACAATGGATCGTATCATTGCTCCATTTGCCCCAGGACCTTCAGTGAAATACAGGACCTTATTGAGCATCACCAGGAATGTATCAGTGGTTATAAAAGGCAGGGTGCAGCCCCCGCTGCTGTCTCATCAGAGGATACCGATTGCCTTACTTGCCTTGAATGTGGAACTACTTTTTGTCAAGAAACTGATTTGCACCAGCACTATATTGAACATGCCCGTGGAGTGCATTAGCTGAAATGAAGACACTGTAGATTGTGGATTTTTTTTTTTTTCTTTTAGAAATTGCCAAATGTGTTAATGTGTTGTTAGACTTTTATTTAGGCTAAGTAGACACATGCTTTCTCTTTTTTCCTTTATTATTTGACATTCTTTATATTTAAAAAGAAAGCATTTCCCTAGGTGGTTTTCCTCTTCTCAGGCTTTCCTTTACACTGGACTAGAATATTTACAAATGTTAAAGAATAACCCCTTTTATGAATTTGCAATGAGATATCACAAACGATAGTTTTGAGCCACCAGATGATTTGATTGTTTTGAATAGACCTGTCATGAATTTTTCTGTAAAACCATGTTAATCTCTTTGTAGATCATGGCTGAGGTGTTGAAGTTCATTCCTAGGTATATCATAAAGGCAAAAAAGATGTAGAAACATTTCTGCATGCATGTGGCTGTCCTCTTGCATTTAAAACTCAAAATTTTCAAAAAGTGCTGTTACGCACTACTTACTGCAAAAGTCTCTGAAGAAAATAAACAATTCTGTACAATGAATAGATAATAGTTTTGCTGCTGTCATTTTATATGCCTGAGGTTCGGGCTGAATGAGGTACTTTTGCATATTTCAGAGAAAGATAAAGATATAAGAAATTCAATAATGTGCACTGTTTAAGCCAATTGGTCAAAAGATTTCCTGATGATGAACATTACAGCCAGTTTGTACCATAAAACAAATTTCACATTCAAGTAATTGTATGTTATATACAATACACTTTGCATTCATCTACTGATTTATAAGCTCCCATGGTCTTTTCTTTTTCAGTGTTACATTTCCATATAAGTGGAAAGATTATTCAGCACTTAAATGAATGATAAAATAGTGCTTATGTTCATGTAGGATAGTTGTTAGTTTACTGCACTTTTTGCACTTATGTAATGGAAAAATTTTTTGTATACAAGAGAGAGAAATTACTTTTCTACATTAATTTATTTAAACCTTTTTTCCCCTTGATGACCATTATACCCTTTGACTACTTGTTTAACTTTGGTTGTTTCTTAGAACAAGAACAAAAATCTCTCAAAAAGTTCAAAATAAATTGTGGATTTTTTTTTTTTTCTTTTAGAAATTGCCAAATGTGTTAATGTGTTGTTAGACTTTTATTTAGGCTAAGTAGACACATGCTTTCTCTTTTTTCCTTTATTATTTGACATTCTTTATATTTAAAAAGAAAGCATTTCCCTAGGTGGTTTTCCTCTTCTCAGGCTTTCCTTTACACTGGACTAGAATATTTACAAATGTTAAAGAATAACCCCTTTTATGAATTTGCAATGAGATATCACAAACGTATAGTTTTGAGCCACCAGATGATTTGATTGTTTTTGAATAGACCTGTCATGAATTTTCTGTAAAACCATGTTAATCTCTTTGTAGATCATGGCTGAGGTGTTGAAGTTCATTCCTAGGTATATCATAAAGGCAAAAAAAAGATGTAGAAACATTTCTGCATGCATGTGGCTGTCCTCTTGCATTTAAAACTCAAAATTTTCAAAAAGTGCTGTTGCGCACTACTTACTGCAAAGTCTACGAAGAAAATAAACAATTCTGTACAATGAATAGATAATAGTTTTGCTGCTGTCATTTTATATGCCTGAGGTTCGGGCTGAATGAGGTACTTTTTGCATATTTCAGAGAAAGATAAAGATATAAGAAATTCAATAATGTGCACTGTTTAAGCCAATTGGTCAAAGATTTCCTGATGATGAACATTACAGCCAGTTTGTACCATAAAACAAATTTCACATTCAAGTAATTGTATGTTATATACAATACACTTTGCATTCATCGATTTATAAGCTCCCATGGTCTTTTCTTTTCAGTGTTACATTTCCATATAGTGGAAAGATTATTCAGCACTTAAATGAATGATAAAATAGTGCTTATGTTCATGTAGGATAGTTGTTAGTTTACTGCACCACTTATGTAATGGAAAAATTATTTGTATACAAGAGAGAAATTACTTTTCTACATTAATTTATTTAAACCTTTTTTTTTCCCCCTTGATGACCATTATACCCTTTGACTACTTGTTTAACTTGCTGTTTCTTAAACAAAGAACAAAAAAATCTCTCAAAAGTTCAAAATAAATTGATGATTTTTTTTTTTTTAATGAATTATAGGGTCGTGTGACTAATTCAGCCTGACTTAGGTCGTTCTGCATGTTTGTTGACTCACCAGTGTGGTTTGTTAATATTTTTGTTCACCTAAACCTTGTGACTAATGTTGCTTGTGTTTACTGATAACACTGTGTATTGTGTACTCGGCCTCTTTTGAGGTAATGCAGTAGAGTTTTACACAAAAATATGAACCTTGATGTTAATTACAACTGTTAATCAGAAAGCACAGAATAATTTTTAAACCAAAGCTACATAACAAAACTTAAAAGCAAGTGTTTGTTTTGTTTGCTTGTCACTACAGAATATCATAAGTCCTCATACAGAAACTATTTGGCCTGTTTGATACGACTGTAAGAAGTATGGAGCCTGAAGTGTGCCGCGAGAATAGCCCCAAACTTTAAGACTATGTGTGATCACAATCGGTGAAAAGATCAATCAATTATAAAACACTATTGTGAATTAATTAATATTCAATTGAGCTTATGCATTCTAGACCTCAAAGCAAAAAAGAGAACAAAATGATTCATCAGTTGTTTTTACATGTTAAATGAATAAATAAGTAGACTCATAGATACATGAAATTATTTAAAAAAATGCTTTTAAATTGACCTTTGTTATCCCATTTGCTAATTTGTCTGCTGATCACATTAATCTCACATTTCATTTGACATGATTAATTGATTAGTCGATAGACAGGAGATCAGCAACTGTTCGATATATTATTTATAAAGACAGGCTCCAGCCTTATCCTGTTTTAACCTTCAGGATTTCCATATTGTGCTAGTTTAAATAGAAAGACCGTTCTCCTTAATTTATAGTTGTATGTGTAATGTGCCAGTTGAAAAAAAAACTGAAGTGAAGTAGTAGCACATTAGTTAATAGTGTCACATTCCATGCTATAGGTCATGGATAATCTTTTTGTGTTACAGACACGGTCGACAGTACTAAGTAGAAATATTGTAATGAGCAGTGCCCTGTTATTGAGAGCATTTATGGCGAGTGTTAAGATGTTATGATCACCTCTGAATGAAGAGAAGAGCCAAGACTCAGGCTTGTAAGTTTTGTTTCACCTACTGAATTTAAATATTGGTAACTTTACCTGTACTTACCACGGTTTTTCTACCGAACAGCAGAATATCAGCTGGAACTTACTAGAATAATTATTTTTCCCGTATGACTGAAAGAAAAAAACAGATAAGGTTTTAGTTTATTTTTAAAACTCAAGTTCAAAATGTTCTATATTAACTAACAAACTTTCTTGTAAAATATCTAAATTAGTATTTGTTCTTTTCTTCTTTCATAGTCAAACAGTGCAGCATTGCATGTAAGGATTGTGGCCTGAAGTTTACACACTGGGATATCTTCAAGACTCATCTGCACCAGCATGCCCTGGAAGAGGAAGAAGAAGAGGAGGAGAAGGAAGAAGTTCAGAGAGAAGACAACAAAAGTCCTGCAGTAGAACTGCTCCCAAGGAGAGAAGATGAAGGAGAAACCCAAAAGGAAGAAATGGGTGCTACTGCAGATGAGTGTGACACAAGCGGTTCATCACAAAAAAACCTGTCAGAATTAATGCAAAGTGCCAGAGTTGCCTCAATGAAGCAGAACCTTCGAGAAGTTTATGCTTGCTTGGTCTGTGGGAAGGTTTACACATACCTGGTTTCTTTCAGAAAACACCAACAGATGCATGAAAACCAATCCTCTACGGCAAAAATTCCTGAATTGGAAAAAAGTGTCCAGAATTTGCAGAAATACGAGTGTCCAGAATGCGGGATGTCTTTCATCAGGCGAACACGGCTACTTGGTCATATGAGAGTTCACAGGTCGTACAGACCATTGAAATCAAAACCTCCCAGATGTGATCAGTGTAACAAAGACTTCACTTCTGTAAAATCATGGATGATTCACATTGAAATCCATAAAGAGAAACCGTTTTGGTGTTTGAGTTGTGCCAAAGGCTTCCGAGATAATGCGTCACTAGATAAACACCTGCAGAGTCACAGTCTGAGGCAATATAAGTGTGACATTTGCCAAAAGGGTTTCAAAGCATCTGCACATCTCCTTAATCACTACAACATCCACACTGGAGCAAAGCCTTACCCATGCTCATTCTGTGGAAAGGCCTTCTCCAACTCTGGAAATCTAAGTACACACAAAAAAAGGCATCTTAGAGTTTATCTTGGGTCCAGTGGGTTGAGTCGGGGGATTAAGAATCCCGAAACTATCACAAAAAAGCTATTGATTAAAAAGGAGAGACCTTTTCTCACTAGTGTTGAGGAGGAGCCAGAAATGTATACAAACACGGGAGAGCTGTTTGAAAAGGAAGCAAGTGTGGAAAGAAGTGGAATTCAGAGGCCGTTTGAGGATGCGGAGTTTGGGGATCCAACCAACTCTGAGGAGTCAGATTGCGGAGAGCCTGTGCATTACTCCGGTGGCACAGCTGGATCTGATCCACCTGATGAGTCAAAACCAGACACTGCACAACCCAGAGCAATACAGGAGCTGGACAAGAGTGAGTCACAGGAAACAAATAGGCGAAGAAAGCATAAATACTGGGAATGGGAGTGTATTGAATGTGATATGGGCTTCGATGATGTGGCAAAGCTGCATTTGCATTATATAAAACATGCTACCGGGGAGCTGCCTTTTCCTCAGGAAGATATTGAGGGATGAAAGCTCACAGAGGCAGTTTTACTCATTGTGGTGCCTTTGTGGCCCCCAATAAGGTTGATACAAATTGGGGCAGTTAACAATTTTTATTCCTTTATTTTTTTTTTATTTTTTTTTTTAAACTTTTCAGTCAGAGATAAAGGTTTGTCCAGTGATAAGTCAGGGATAAAGGGTTACAATTACTGTTAAATGACTGTCAATGGATTATGTCTATTATGCTAAATTTTGAAACTAAAATTTTCATTCCGTCACTGTATTACACAGCATTAAGGACAAATATGACTGGGGAACAGAATAATCCCCAACAGTCTGATGCTATGAGATTATGCTGCATGTTTCTAATATAGTTCTGAGATGAAAACTGGGTGTTGCAAAACTTCATGAACCAAAGAGAACAGAAATGTAAACAGAAGTAAAGCTACCTCATTCTACTTGTAAAACTAAATAAAGAGCAATACATCCAGGATGTTTTCAGGGTTTGTTTCCATGTGGAGAGGTAAAAGAAAGTATTTGACTATTATACACAATGCAGTGTATGCAGAGATATGACACTGCTCTGTGGACTCCCAAAACCATTATACTTGAGGGAAATATTTGGGAAACATACTGTATCTAAACACTGATTAGTTTCGAGCAAATAGGCTTAAATCAGACCTGGTCACAACATTTTTTCAGCATTTTTTACTAACACACTATGAGCTTACATGTAGTTGACCACTCTGCCACAATCAGCAGTCTGAGATGTTAATTGAGATTGCATTGTAAGCAATGGCTGAGTTATTAATACGATAAGAACTAGTGGAGCTCAGGGGGAATACCAAACAATCTTAGAAATTATCCATTCTATGATTATGAGCGTATACACAGTTGATCAGCTCGCACAGGATACATTATAAGTATCTTTAAAAAAGCCCCAAAAATAAGGACATAACAAATAAAGGTGCAAAAATGAAATATTTAAGCAATAAAGTTGCTCACTAAATATGTTAATACATGCAAATCTTTGAGATATCAGTGTGCAACACTGCACTTGTGAACTTTTTTTCTGTAATTTGTCTAAGGTTTCTAAATACTGTAATAATGGGATTTTACAGTTGGTGCGAAGAACCTAAATCCCTTGCTGCAATAGCGTAAACTGGCTATTACTTTTTACTTTTGCCAGGACATACCGTATGCTATATTTTCTATAAGGATGTAATTTTATTTTCTCAATGAGAATTGGTCTATAAAAGTAATTGCACTGCTGTTGTAAGGGCTTCCATTTACTCAAAGGTGTTTTTTCAGTATTAATGACACAGTTTTATTGTGTTACATTCGTGTGACATTCAACCTAACTAGACTACCTTTTTTCCCTATTATTGAAGTTCTACATGAAGATTTCAGTAGACATGACTGAAACTCAGATGAAGATTAATTTGTGGGTGACAAATTCATAAAAATCCCACATGCTCACCTTTTACCATAGATGGACAGACAGGCGGACAGATGGACGGATGGACAGATAGATAGATGGACAGATGGACAGATGGAAGGAGTCTGTTGGAAAACAAGCTCTGCTGGGATGGGATGGATTATCCATGAGTTCAGGGACCTCCTGCTCTGCACTGAAACAAATGTCTCCAGGTTCTGACCAGTGATGATCCCGACCTTTTGGAGGAGTTTGTTGATCCTGTTGGCATCACTGGCACAGAAGCTACTCCCCGAGCAGAACCCCAGCACAGTAGATGACATTCGTTACCACAGACAGGTATGAGATCTCCAATATCTTGCATCACACATTGAAAGATAATGGATTTCATTGTGGTCTTTGTCCTCCTAAAGATGACCACTATCTCCTGTGTGGCGAGGCACAGGTGGAAAACTTTGTACAGTCATGATTGGAATGGTGGTGTCCTCAAAGAAGTTGATGTATTCTGTGATGCAGTAAGTGATGTTATTGATGCCATCCCCATGTGATTTGCACAGCACATACCTATTTGTAGTTTTGAAGGGGTCCTGCAGGGCCTCACTGGCCTCCTGAGACAATCCTCTCACAGTCCTTGTGGAAACAGGGCTACCTTTGAACCACAGCGACATGCTGAGGTGTTACCAAGATTAGGTTGCGGTCTGATCTCTGAGGTGTGGGCAGAACAGTAGTACTGTATGAATCTTTAGCATTGACATACACAAGGTCCAGTTTTCTATTTTCCAGTGTGGCACAGTCAGCAAACTAATAGAAAGTAAACTTCTCAGATGGTGTAATTTATATAATTGCTTGAGTCCCAGAGAGGTAAGTGTTTTACAATTATCAACAATAAATATCCATAAAAGTTTTGAAGCGGAACTTTTTTTTTTTTCTCCCTTCCTCAGTACTTATCTGATATCCCTTCAGATTTATCTTGTGACCCTTTTGAGGGGCCCCGGCTCTTAAGGTGGGAACCGCAGGACTAACCTACCTAACAGAATTGAGTAATTATATCTAGATCCACCCTGATCGGCTACATTCGGCACAAGTTTAATGTCATATATAATCAGTTATGTGGGACATTTGCACAAGTACCTCTACCTTTTGATACTTAAATACATTTCGCTGATCATACTAACGTATTTCAAAAGCAGGACTTCCACTCGCCTTGGAGTATCTAATCTTTATGTACTGGCATTCTTACTTAAGTGGAGATCCCGAGTACTTCTTCCAGCCCTGGATGTTGTGCGCCCTTCGGAGTCCTTTTTTATTACCACTTCAAGCTGTATAAATAAAACTGACCTGGCAGGTTCATGACATTGGAATTTAGCGCCTGTAATTTATCTCTAAATGCATCGTAAGCTTGATTAAAATATGCCAACTCTCCTTATCCATGTCAAATCTGCCGTGTAATCCAGTTGTGTTATATTTTCAGCAGCGTTGACGAACCTGCGGAGGAATCGTTTGTCGTATCGAAGAAAACGACATTTCCCATGGTCCCTTTGCGCGTCCCGTCAAACGTGACGTCATGATGTCTGCAGCGCCTCTGTGTTGGCTTTGTGCGAAAACGACGCGGAGATGTTTGGGCGGACAAGTCAACGCAGGTAACCTTATATCTGCATCCCCATACATTCATACATACACGGGGCTGTGTGGAAATGGGCGGACGGGGAAAGTGAGTGAATATTTTGCAGCTCTGGCGCCGTAACGGGTCGTAAATGTCAACGATTTGCAGCCTTATTTCACCGCAAATCGGCCAATTTAGGCTAAGCTATCGTTACCTGTGTATCTTTGGTTATTTCGGAGGCACTGTTCAAGAAAAATATCCGCAGGTTGAAAGCTTGACCAAGCACTGTAGTGAGACAAAATTAAATGTTGAATTTGGGTTATACCACAGGCTCCAGCGGCTGCACTCCGTGTCCATCAGTCGTCTTTTGTAATACAAATGTTTTAAGCCCATTCATTCTCAGGTTTCCCAGCTGTCGTCATGCTGATAAGAAATAGGATGTTCACTGCTTTTAACCTGTTTAAGGACACATTTCTTATAAAATAGTCCAATAAGTTTCAATGATGCAAAAGAAAAAGTGTGTTTTGTGAGGGGATATACGTGCTGATATACCTGTTTAATTAACAGTCATATATGTGTCTGTATGGGAACTGCTTTCATAGGAACACATAAACAAGTGCATTTGAGAAGCCAAGAGGCGGAGAGCCATGCAGAGTCCTACCGAGGCAACCAGTGGGCCTGACCCTTTGACCACAGCACCCCCAGAGCCATCGCTGGACGCTGGGATTGAGGCTCAGCCGGCACGCGGTGAACCAGATGCACAAGCTGAGGACACTAACTATGGAGCTCTGGTTGAGACTGAAACAGTAATCACACAACAGGAAAATCAGACAGGGGTGCAAACAGGAGAAACGCCACCAACTGTGGGAGTCACACAAGCAGTGGAGAAAGAGAGCACCGTTCAGCCACTGAGAGAGCCCTCAGAAAACTCTGGAGGGACGGAGATAGACTCTGCTTCAAAGCAAAGTGCCCCCGCAGATTCTGATGCAAATAAGAATCCTCCGTGTGATGGACAAAAGGCAAAGAAACAGGATAAAGGTCAGCGTGATGGTAGGAAATATGTTCCTTCCAAGAAGGCCATGATAGATCCTCTGAAAATGGACATGTCCAAACCACTGGTTATGCCTCTTACATGTGAGTATTTTACCTTCTGCGTGTTCCGTTTTGCGTTAACCAGGAGAGGATTGAGAGATCCCCTTGCAATAGCATCTTAGTTACTGTGATATATGTTGGTTACTGGGATTCTGCAGCGTATTGATTGATTTTATGTTTAATATACAATATTCAACTGTAAATAATTTGTATAGTAATTACAGTAACTGCAAAAATATTGTGGAAATCAGCCATTTTTTACAGTGTACTTACTCACAAGATTGTATTCTTATTAAAAAAAAAAAAACAAAAACAAAAAAACACTTCCTAGTTTTGCCATACTGATACACTATCCAGCGTCGTGCCTGTAGAAAACGTTTAAATGATGTCAAAGAAATAGTATTCTTTGTACTTCAAGTAAGTGAACATCAGTGCTGCTTTACCATATGTTCTGTCGTTTATGTTTCTGTGTGGGAAATGCTTTCAAAGGAAGATATGTGCTAGTGCATTTGAAAAGCCAATACCCAGGGAGCATAATCAGATTCTGCAGGTTCGAGGTGGAAAAATAATTTCGTTTGGCCAATATATCAACCCATACTGGCTTATCCCAGATATTTGTATGCATTTACATACTGCATATGTTTTGGTCCGCCAGAGAGAGTTTATAAGTGCAAAATGTTTTGCTGAGTACATATTGCTGTCCCAGTTGGTAGTAAATGTATTGGGCTCTCCAAAAAATACTTTGTGTTACAAACATATGAAAGCAATCAGGTCATACGTTATTATCAATTTTTTTTTAACTCTCATATTTTTATATTTGGTATCTGCCTTAAAATTCCAGTACCAGTAGGGCTACCATGCAGGTGCCCATGTTCTTCGCACTTGGATAGCTCCAATCCACAGAGGAAAGTAATAACACGTTTTCTGATCTCGACATCCTGTGTGTGACAGTAAATGAATGCATCATTATGTTGCTTCTAAAGGATTTTTTTCCCAGACAAATATTTATTTGCTGTTTTTACTTTGTAAAGATGCCTTCCTATTTCTCAAGCTATGTTATTTACGCTTACCTTTTTTGCAAGCCTTTATACTTTCTCTGAATATTTTTATCTATCTTAACCCTTTGAATATATGCTATATGTACATCTCCCCCTCTTGCCCTGTCTTCTTCTAGCATCTCAGCTCTCCCTGCAGTGCATCGAATGCCACATAATCTTCAGTGATCACAAGAGCAAAGAGCGTCACCTGAAGTCAAGCCACCCAGCAGAGTATGAACAATGCATACTGAGGAATGCCCTTTTTGCCTGTTACGTATGTGACCGCCAGTTCACAAACTCCACAGAGCTCATGGCCCATCAGAAAGCCCACACAGAGAAGAAACCCTTCAAGTGTCCGATCTGTGGATTGGCCTTCAACAAGTCATCAGAGCTCACCGTTCATAAAAAAATTCATTTTGGTCAGGGCGGTTATGCCTGCACTGACTGTGGCAAACCTTGCAAAACGCTGACATTGCTCAAGTATCACCGCCGCACTCACACTGGTGAAAGGCCGTATCTTTGCAAAGAATGTGGAAAAAGGTTCACCACATCCAAAGCTCTGCAGAAACATATTCTGTCCCACTTGCCAGAGGGAGCTGAAGAGGATGAGGGAGACAACACAGCTAAAGCACAACTGAAGAAAAATGATGGTAAGGAAAATCTCCATTTAATGGATATCCAGTCATTTTTAAGATTAAAATGGTAACATACTCTTTAGCTATGCTAGAAACATGGCTCTGGAGATGACAATGTTAGGTCAACGCTACGGTCTAGACTAAAAAATTTATACAGCTATTTTATGGATTTTAATCAGACATTTTACATATAGCTTTTATTTTGCAAAGGATAAATCTTGCTGGAGTGACACTATGAGGGTCACATTTGGGGTATATGAGGAAATATCTTGACAGCTATTTAATGGATTGCCATATTTGGTACAGGCATGCATGTCCTCTTCAGGATGTATCTTAGTCATGTTTTTGATCCCTTAAATTGCAATGGTAAGCCATCATATTGTCAGAATTTACTTTTATCCAATACTTGGATTATGAGTAAACACTCGCAGAACTAATAACATTCCCATCAACCTTAGCTGGACTTGTTGCATTTAGGGTTAATTGGCAAACGTGAGGCTAAATTAACATGATAAACTAAGACCGTGAACATAGTAAACATTATACCTGCTGACTCTAGCATTTGATTTTAAGCACCGCTGGGCCTATGTATAGCTTCACAGAGCTACTGGCATGGCTATAAACTCTCAGTCTTAGTCCCATTTTTCTAGTCCATTTATAGAATTAATAAATTATAGAAAACTTTCCAGTTGCTTTTCATGGTGAACAACAATGCATCACAGCTTTTTTTTCCTTTGTTATCTTTAGGTGCTTCTACAGTAAAGTATTCTTGTTCCATATGCAAGGCCACTTTCAAGAGTACCAAGACACGACTACATCATATGAAAACTAAGCACCATTTTTTGTGTGCTGCAGCCAGTGATGCCATCCAGACTGGACAGCAAGTGAAACAAACCACACCCATCATAACTCCAATATCTATTTCCCAACCAGCACTACTGCAGGTGGAGCCCAATGGACCTCTGCAAAAAGTTGATTCCAATATTGATACAGAGCAGATTCGCCGACTTATTGAATCATTAGGCAATGTGCAGAAAGTGAACCAAGTTGTCATATTGGGGCAGGTGCCACCCCATGCTCCGCCACTGGAAGTGCAGCAGATATCACATCTTACAGAACCAGTGAATCTGAACCTCAGTCCACCTCAGATAGATTTTATAGGACTGAAACAGTCAGAATCTAAGATAGCTGAATTTAATACTTCAAACAACCAATGTGATTCAATGGAGCAAACAATTATACTTGAACCCATTACGCCAGATGGACAGTTGGAAAACCCCTCTTTCTCAGAACTAGGTTCCCACATAGCCACAGGTGAAAATATAGAGCTGACACTAGTTCACACTGAACAAACAGAGGGACCTGAGGGAGAGGTCATGCATCAGATCCTTCAACAGCCCGACATTAATGCTATTCAGTCTGACAATGTGGATCAAATGGTTTGTCAGAATGGGGTAGCTGACCTCAAACAAAACCTTGAGCAGACAGTCATACTGGAACTTACCCCTGCTTTGATTCCAACTTTGGAGCTGGAACAATCCCAGACTTTGCCACAAATTGAAATACCGTCCACCTCTATGGTACCAACCACTGAACTGGAGAAGACTCCCAATCAGACTCCAGATCAGACTGTAATAGATGAGCGGGAGACCAGCCTGTCAGTCCCACCACTTATGCCTACAGTTGAGTTGGAACTGACACCTCTACAGACAGAGCAACAGGACCTTCCTTCTTGCCCTTTTGTTCCACCAGAGACACTTACACAAACTCCAAGTGATTCTGAAACGAATCCCAAAGAAAAGGATGATTCACAGATGCCAACAGCAAGTCTAGATCAAATCCAACATGTGATGGATGGAGCTGTACCACAAAAGACACAAGAAAAGCCTGAACAAGAGTCACCTGATCAGTACCCATTTGAGAAATCAATAGTAGATTGCAAGGAGGGTCAGAAACAGTTGGAGAACCTGTCTGAAGTAGAGAACACATCCGCTAAAGAAGAGGCTCCGTCACAATTGGAAACCCAGCAGGTGCCACAGTTCTCAGAGTTACCTGTAAATGTAATGTCTGCTCAAGAGCTGGTGAAAGTGCGGAAAAGAAAGCCAGCCAGGGCATTTATTTTTCAAGGATATATGCAAGAACTGGTTGGATCCATACACAAGGATGATTTACCAATTGATGCTAAACCTACCAAACGCCAAAGAACAAAAAAGTCTCATCTTGTTGTTAAATTTGGTCCACAAAGCAAAGAGAAAAAAAACAAAAAACAGAGGAAGCCATCACAACATCATCAGCCGACACAGGAAGAGGAGATGACAAAAAATCTCTCAGAGAAAAAAGCAGCATCACAGAAGAAGGGAAGAAAGGGAAAAAAGGACAGGAAAGTGGGGCATTTGGTATCTAGAGCTGAAATAAAATCACCTTCATCAACCCAGGACCCACACGAGCAACAAATCAAAGAGGACACAAGAAAAAATAAAATGAAAAAGCAAAAAGATGAAGCCTGGGAGGGTGTGACACACGTAAGTGAACACAAATCTTTAGCTTCACCTGTCTTTAAAAAGAGAAAACAAACAAAAATAATGCGAAAAGATCAGCCCAAGAATGCAAAGGATGGGAAGAGAAAGAAAAACTTGGCAAAAGAAGAAAAAGTCAATACAAAAACAAGCACAGCTTCAGCAGATATACCTGGCCCACAAATAATGCAAGACTCTCTTCTTCTACTGAAAGGTCATAAACAGCCCCAGCTTAAAGTTTACAAGTTAGACCCATCAAAGGCATCCGGCCAGACACAGGAGGCTTCACCTCATGAGTCCCAAACAATGTCCCACCACAGTAAAGACAACAAAAACCCAATGAGTGACTCTACAAATAATCTTGCAGAAGTTAAGAAAAAGGGAGGAAGACCAAAAAAGAACCAGAAAGCTCTCTCGTTATTGTCCTCACTACAAGTTTCCCATCAACCAACTGAGACACTACAGACCAAGCCAAAGACCACCAGGAAACGTAAAGCCTCCTCAAAAGTAGAGACCGAGGGAGTGATAACTTCTTCTCACTCCAAACGTGCCTTAGAGTGCAAGGACTGTGGGGAGAGGTTCAGTGAAGTCTCCTCCCTTCAGAAACACAAGGCGACAGTGCATATTGTAGAAAGTCCTGGTCTCACTTACACCAATGGAAACATCTTTGAAGGGGTCTCCATGTTAGATCTTTACCAGCTTCCTAAACAGCATGATAAGGTTGTTGGGGTAATGAATGCTACTGCAGACTGGGACACTGAGCCTGAGATGGGAGAGATGGCATTAGAGGACAGAGAGCGAACGGTCTCTTTTCCAGCTTTGATTCCATCCCCATCTTTACCTGTTCCTACAGATGTTGACGTTGAAGTGAGTGCCTATGGAAATAAGGGTGAAAGTAAAACAGGAACAGATGATCAGTCTCATACCTCTCCAGAAGTTCACCCATCATCTGATCAAATTAAAGATAGTGACACCCCTCCAAATTCCAAATCTGAATCAGCTTTAAGAACCTCTACTCAGACAACGAGTTCAGAGACAGGAGAGCCTTCGCCATCAGATGAAGCCAAGCAAGAAAAAGTTACCACAAAGCAACCCAGCTCAGAATCTGAAGTCCAGGCCACCACAGATGAAGACATTAAGGAAGATTTGCTTCTTGAGGTAGATTTGGTCACTGTTGGGGAGCAGAATGAAAGAGATAATACAACTTCACCACAAGAAAGTGTTCCCCAAAATGAATCAAAGGGAACTCTTGACTCTGAGCATGGAAGCACTGAAACCCTTGTAGCACCTGGGCAAGTTGATGAAACAGCAACTGAAAAAAGTTTAACTTCACAGACTGTGTCATGCTCCACACATCAAGTGGAGATCAAGGAGGAAGAGGAAGAAATGGTAGTCCAGAGGAAAAAAGAAAGTGGCAATGGAGCTGCAATGAGAGATGCTACACAGGGTAGGAAAAAAGGAGCAGGATGTCTTGAAAGGGGCACAATATCTAATACAGTTTTGAGTGGAGATGTTTTCAGGGGAACAGAATCAGAAGAAGATGAATGTCAGGTAGTTTACGAAAAACATCCTGTCACCTCTGATTCAGAAATTCATGATGAAGGTAAGACTGGCACAAAGACTCCACAGCGAGAGACTGCTCCTGAATTTGAAGCCAACAAAACTACTTCTCCTACCACATGTTTGCCTTCTGTACCTTCTACATTAGAGGAATCCCCGGAAGAGCAAGTTGTGTTTGAGCTGGAGTCGGTTACCACTAGTGTTGAGGACGTAGTTAATGAAGGGGGGCTGCATGGAGGAGAGGAAAACTACAGGAAGACTGACGAGTCTCCGGGTGTCATACTGGAGAAGTTCCTCACTTGCAGACAGACAGAGACTGCTGACAACGAGCCTGGCCCGATGACTGCACAGAGCAGTCAAAGACAGGTGAGATACTTATTCAACCAACATATACCGTACATTAACAATGAATAATTATTAAGCATTACAGTCTTAGAGAATGCTTTAAATTACAGGGCCTGGAGAGCATGGCTCAAAATGGAGTACGGGCCCCTGGGGGCCAGGAGATCAAGGTTGAAGAAAATACCTCGGATCCAGTGCTGGCTGCACCCACCTGTCAAAATAGACAGAGTGCAAGTATGCAGCCACAGCACCACCGTGATATAAAGACTATTCTGGTGAAAGAGGAGAGCAGCCTCATGCTGAATGAGGCTCACATCTCACAGGGCAGCAGACACATCAGATGGAATGTGGAACCAGTGAACAACGAAAACACTGACACTCCATGTAAGTGTTGGCACATACTGTAGCAAACTTTTTATAGCAATAGAACGGCATCTGAAGTATCAGGGCTGGGTTGATAAATCTTCAGATATTTAAAGACCATAACTTCCTCTAAAAGTATAAACTGTTGTTTAGTCATTACATTACGCTTTATGTAAAGTTTGAACGAAAAGAGTTTAAAAAAAAAATGTTAATTTGGGAGTTTTTCAGTAGTCTGTAGGCTTTATTTTTTAACTCTGGATTGACCCGGGTCAGCTCTTTTCCCACTGCTACCAGTCTTAATGCTAAGCTAAGTTTATCATCTCCTGGCACGGGCTTTATATTTAACACAAAAACATTAAAGTGGTATCAACTTTCACACCTCTTAGAATGAAATCAAATAAACATATTGCCAAAATGTAGAACTATAATCCTATGTAGAATACAAAATGTTTCCAATCAATAGAATTATGTAATTTAATTCTTTTATATGATATGGATGATTTTCAAGAAGACAGGTGATAGTTAAACAAGCCTATGTTTTTGTTAAGTTCACTGTGTGCTGCTTTTTAAGGGCTTTATCTTTTCAGGGAGGGCTGAATCATGTTTTTGGTGTTTTCAGTAATGGAGAGTGGGGAGACAGTAAATGACTGTCACGTCACCACGGAGTTCAACACCAACCAGTGTATCTTCTACCCTGTGAAAGAGGAGGAGAGGGAAGTTCTACTGGGAGCCATCCAGACTAACAGCGGGAGCTTAACCCCAGAGGGGTCCGGTGCTGCCAATCAGACAGAGCATCAAACTGCAGATAGTACGTTATGTGAGTTTTTGTGTTTCCCATTTATACTCACAGTACACTAAAAAGTACCGGAAGAAGTCATTTTAATCTTGAACATGTTAACAACAGATGAAGGGGGCCATGCCACAGAGGACTACCAGGAAATAGGAGTGAGAGGATTAATGTCAGAACCAGGGGTCAGTGACTTTGCAGATGGACAAGGTTTGTTTTCCGTTTTAAAATGACTAACCGTGCTAAATACTGTATTAATGGCATTCACCCATTTATTTTAGTTGTTGGACATAGATGTATCTAAAAAAATAACTGATCTTTCAGCTGAGGCAGAAGCTGAGTGGCCTCATCCACCAGACCTCCGGGACTTTCTCCTCCAGAGTTCTGATGAAGAGGACATGGATGGCTTTGAACTGTCTGATCCCCACCTTGATTCAGAAGCAGAAGTATTAGCCTATTTCTGCAAGAACCAACCCAATGCACGACTGACAGATCTATCATCACAAAAGTACAGTAGAAATTTATTTTTTTAAGTCTACAAACCTTCACAGAAAGCTACTAAAACATGTAAAAACACATGTATCAGTTCAACTATGATGTCAATTTGTAGTGAAATAATAATATTATATCATAAAATGTTCTTAAATGGGACAATTAGGGGCAAACAGGTTTTTGGTGATTAAATGTGAAAAACAAAAACAAAACCTCAGTGCTCATGTAATTGTTGGGAAAATGGTACTTGTCTTTGCTCTTGTATGAGGGCTTGTTTGCTCATGACACATTTTTTTTTCTTCTTTAGTTTGCCAACTTCAACAAGTCAGCTTCGAGCACCAAGAGATGAAAACAGCACCAGAGAGCCCATTGATTACTTCTCCAAGTATTTTGGTTGGGATACCTGGGTAGAAATTGCCAATTGCACAAATGAACTATCCAGTGTGTCTAACCCCATCAGCGCCAGAGAGGTTGCACAGTTTGTTGGGATCCACGTTGCAATGGGAACTTTGAAGGTTTGTTTTCCTGTTTCATTGATTTCTTAAATGATTATTTGACTCTGTTATTCAGAAGCAAGACCACCAAACATTGTAATTTATTCGGTCTTCTGTTACTTTTCAGTTTCCCAGTCCAAGGCTCTACTGGGAGGACTTGACTAAGGTACCCTTAATAGCCGAAGCCATGCCACTTTCACGTTTTCTTGAGCTATCTTGCATGTTGAAGCTAGCTTCTCCATCAAAAGATTCAGTCAACAGTAGTGTGCGGAAGGGAAGACATAGTAGTGACTTCCGAAATGGACGGCAAGGTAAAACTCTGCCAATCAGAAAATTTGTAATATCTAAGCATAATGATGGGCAACGCCAAGGTGACCAACCAAATTATCTGAACAGTCCAAAAACACAAGCTGACCCCCTGTGGAAGATTGAACCATTACTGTGCCATTTCAAAGCAGGGTGCCAGTTGCTGACAAGAGAAGGTGATTATGCAATTGACCAGTACCAACTACCTTTGACTGGGAAGATGTACAATAACAAACTGTCTCTCCACTGCACTACACTGATCGGACTTGGTGGTTTACTTTTACATGTGGATCTTAAACTGGATCTCTCAGACAAAGAAGATGCTGTTGAAAAAATGGTCCCAAAAGGTAGCATGGTGTTTCTTTGCAAACAGGAACTCTCCACCCCTGCAATGTTAGACCGCCTACTAGTTGCTGGGGTTCACGGTGCAGGCAGGGTGGGGGGAGCACGAGGACAGATTGGGGACGAGTTTGTGAGCTCAGACGGGAAGCTGATGTTACGCAGGTCACACTGTGGCTTCATACTTTCTACTGTGGGAAGTGGCCAGAGGAATATGACCTCTCTCATTGACAACTTTGAGAAGGCCCAGATGTCTGCTCGTCTCAACAGAGATTTGCGAAATCTTTACCCTATTCCCCTCACCGCCACAGCCCCGACCTGCTGGCCTCAAGCGGTGCTCTGG
Source organism: Istiophorus platypterus (assembly GCA_016859345.1). NCBI lineage: Eukaryota > Metazoa > Chordata > Actinopteri > Istiophoriformes > Istiophoridae > Istiophorus > Istiophorus platypterus. The sequence continues at coordinate 15,575,042 of CM029126.1, forward strand.
TACCTGACAGATCTGGCTCTGGTCAATTCCTGGCTCCTGTACAGACAAGATCACTGGGCAGCATCTGCGCCTTTGACTCTTATGGCCTTTAGACTGGAGGTGTCCAAATCTTTGATCCTCTCCAGTGGTGCTGATACGCAGGACTCAGTTCCCCCTCAACCGCCCACAGAGAAGACTCATACAACAAAAGAAACCCCCAATCCCAGCTTAGTTGAGGAAAGTCCTCTGCCAGATGCAGCCACACGGTACGATGGCTCAGGCCACTGGCCAGAGCAACTTGGGGAGGGAGAAGGGGGAAGGTGTCGTTTTGGGGACTGTCAGAGAACATCTCGAGTGCTATGCCTTAAGTGCTGCGTCTTTCTTTGTATCTCACGCAACCACAACTGTTTTTTGAATTTCCATAATCAAGGGAGTTAGGGAAAAGAGTAGTCGTCTTTACCCTTAATTTTTACCATCTGACTTTCTGATCTAGAATGTAACTGTGCTTTTGGTGTTTGTGAAACCCAGCTAATCAAAAAAAATGGTAACATCTCCTCTGTCCTTACAACTTTTCCGTGATGCCTTTCTCTGGCAAGGTCACTCTTTTGTAGGATTATTGTGCTGCAGTTTAAAAAAGAAAAAGAGCTTTGTGATGTTGCTTATTATGTCATTGAGCAAGTGTAAAAATGAATTTTGCCTTCAAAAGGAAATGTAAAAAAAACAAAAAAAAACCTCATAGCCATACACTTTGTTCTGCAAAAGAAGAAGTTGAAATTGCAGTTACCGTGATATTTTTTACTATTTATTTTAACCTGACCTAATTTACATTCCATGATGAGCTTGTTTTTGGCTCTATGAATTTAAACATTATTTATTTGAATTTCAGAAAACAATAAAAATGTATTAAAATATACATGCATTTTTGATTTTGGTATTTTTGATTTTTTTTTTTTTTTTTTTACTGAAAACAGATAAAAAAAATGTTCACCTTTTCACTTGCCATAGAGGGAAAAACACACGATTTACAAATAACATAAACAACTTACTCTATTACCCTGTTCTATTCAGATGACCCAGTAAGCAATGCCAGTGTGACAGTGAACCAATGTTCAAAGTAGCTGGACCCAGAAACTGAAGCAGCTACATGGAATTCAGCCATTTTTAATTTTATTATTATTATTTTTTTTACAATAGGAGCTTATAGATTGATCCTCAAAATATTGAATCTACTAATACGATAAAAAAAAAACCCAATGGATCCATATAATACAAATTTATTCATCATTAAAAACTGTCTTGCATATGATTAAGTAATTAACAGAATAATACAAAAACAAATACCTAATGTTGGCTAATTATTTGATGGTAATCAAAGTGTATGCAGAAGTAGCCTGTTTATAATGCGTCCGCCTCGTAAATCAGGACATAGTTCTCTCCCTTGTACATGCTGGTACATCAATGGTATCACTTGGTATTAGAATTTTGTGCCAGCACCCAAACCTGATTTTTAAATCTGTGCTTTCCTACTGTGATGTCAAAATGTCAAAAAATACCTTATGTTAAAAAACAGATATATTCATCCCTAAAGGCAAAATGCAGTGTCACCGGGACCTTACTCTCCAACACATAGAAAAATCACCCGTAAATGACCGTGAACCGAAAACTCTTGAACGCACGCAGCTACGTCCTGCAAGCAACAGTGTAGAAACAGATGTTGGTGCAGATGGTGTGAAATGAGCATTCGTGTTGGAAAAATATACCTTAAAACGTTCAGGCGAGCGACAAATTGGTATAAAGTTGACATCGTTGGTCATGCGACTGCACGACTTCGACCTTTTGCATGTGTAAACATGCAGTCGACGGTTCGCCGTAAAGCGACGCGTGGCGGAGATTAACCAAACGATCGCGGCGGAGTCGACGAAAAAACAAACAAACAAACAAAAAAAAAAATTTGCAGCGAGTACTTTCTGCAAAGTTGTCTCGGGTCACGTGACGCCGATCGATCATAGAATCGGAATCGATAGAAAAACGGGACCCGGTCCGGGCCCGGGCCCCGGCGGACGAGCGGCCGACGCGATGACTTACTACGGCGCCGTCGCGACACCGCTTCACGCCGCGGAAAGGTTCGGGTCGTGCGCTTCGCTTCCACGAAAGGTTCGTATCCGTATTTCTCGCCGGTGCCGCTCGGCGGAGCCAGAAATACGATACGGTCTTTTTATGTTTTCTGAAAATTTCGCCCAAACGTGAACCGATAGCGACGTATCGCCGAAGAGTCTCCGGCGGCCATCTTAGCTGTATCGACGGCGACCACAACACACGCCAGGAAGTATCCGAGCCGATCTGTGCGTTGCACTTCTGTGGGGTCAACTCTCGCAGTCAAACTACCTTACAAAGAGCGGAGATAGGTAACGCGGACGCCTACTCGCTTTCGCGATTGTTACGGGAATAATTCGCTACGTGTTCGGGGCATTGGCGCATGTGGTATTTATTCGCGGCAGATGCACGCAAGCGCCAGGAGGCGAGTTAAAGTTCGTGTGCGAAAAGGCAGGAAAAGTCTTCGATCCGCTTTGAATGGCAGCCCGTGTTGTTAGCGCTAACCAGCTAGCTAGCTAGCTAGCCAGCGTTAGCCCGCTCGATAGCCTGTGTTTTCACGACGGGCGTTGTGGACGTGCACCGAAGTCCTTAACACCCCTTAACATCTCTGCGCACGTCTCCAGTTTACTAGCCGGGCCCGTTGTGGTATTTTTAGTCCGCTAACCGAGGGTCCGATGCTCGTAGATTTGCGTGCAGCTAGTTAGCTTAGCCGGGGGCCTCGGAGGCAGGAACGTTAGCCAGGATGAGCCGAAACTTGACTGTTTCCCGTGGGGAAACCGGACTAATTGTTAAGCAACCCGGTGCTACACTCGGCGTGGCTGCGACAAACCTTTCCTCCGGAGTTACCTCAGCCCGTTTTCTTTACGATAGATCAGTATATTATAATCTGTTGAACATGTGTGCCTGTGTACGCGGTTCCCCATTTCGGTGGGATTATTACGATGTTGTGTTCTCGTTGTTACATCAAAGTGTTGTCATTTTCACCCGATGTGTAACTTTTCTGTCATTCTATCTTCGTTTCTGCCCTGTTCTCTTTTTTAAATCCAGGAAAAGTGTGCTGCCAGTGCCCGCTGAGACCACCAGGATGGACTCGGAGATTTTGAACATAGAGGAGATCGTGATGGGACGAGGATTGCCGGATCCGCCAACTGAAGTTCCCCCCGAAAAGCCAGCAGAACCATACAAACCCATCACTTTGAATGGACCTCCTGCACCTTCTGTTCAGTCCTGTAAGTGGTAACAACTTGTACTTATTTTGCTGAGAGAAACTGAAAGGTTTACCTTCTCCTTGTACGATCTCTTGTATGATCTTTCTCTGTCAAACTTTCCACCTTCCAGACCAGCATGAAAATCTGCAGTGTTTCCAATGCTTCATCACGTTCTGCAGTGCCAAAGCCAAGGAAAGGCACATGAAGAAGAGCCACCGGGAAGAGTATAAGCAACAGCTGCAGCAAGTAAGTTTCCCAATGTTTATTCATCCAAAAGAAATTCACCATCACCAATTTGAAATTTATAAAAACCTAACACGTGTTATTGTTTTTCATAGTATACTCAAAACTTCACAATAAGAAAAACAAAAAAAATATGCTCACAATATGCCCCCCCCCCCAATAGCTGACAGACAATGCAACAATGTTTGGCTGCTCACCAAACTTTTTGTTCGGTTGGACGTCTGCAGACAGCTCGCTTTGCCTGTGGCTATTAGTCAGCTGACTGGGTAACTGTAGCAAGTCAGTTCCTCTCTCTCATTCCGCTTATATACTGGTAATTACTTTCTCTGACTGGTAAAAATTTTGGGACTTCAGTATGAAATTTAAGCTCATCATCTGTGACAATCACAGTTCTTGGCTGTTTGACAGGATTTCTGTAGTAAAGATGTCTGGAAACATTAAGAACTTGTTCTCACTCGGCATGATTTTATTTCCTCTGTGGCAGCAGAACATGTTATACCAGCTCTTGAAAATGTCCTGCAGGTTAAATTGGACTAATGAAAAACTTTATTTTGTAATGAATGAACACATAATTGTCTAGTGCTGAAATACAGGAAACTCTGCCTTTCTAATCCTGAATTTCAGAAAACAACATTGTCTCCTATTAGGGCCAGTATGGTTCCCTTTCTCCCCAGAAGCATTATTTATATATATGATATATACACACACACACACTGTATTTGATAAATTTTTCAGACCCCTTCTCCTTTTTCACATTTTGTAATGTAGCGGCCTTATGCCAAAATTGTTCAAATTAATTTTTTTCCTTATCAATCTACACTCACTATCCCATAATGACAAAGCAAAAATGACATATCACATTGATATAAGTATTCTGGCCCTTTGCTCTGAAACTTGAAATTCAGCTCCGTTGCCTCCATAATTCTTTAATGGAAGTAGTCTAGATCAGTATTGACTCTTCCTATGGTCAGCCACCCTGTTTTGAGTTTTCAAATAAACACCTAAATGACTCTCAGGCTTAAGAAACAAGATTCACTGATCTGATGAAAGCTAGAACTGTTTTGGCTCAATTCTAAGCATCATGTTTGGAAGAAACCAGGCACCACTCATCACCTGACGAATACCATCTCAATGGTGAAGCATGGTGATGGCAGCATCAAGCCGTGGTGGTGTTTTTCAGCAGCAGGGAAAGTTAGGTTGGTGAGTGTTGAGGGAAAGCTGAATGTACAGACATATCTTTTAATGAAAATCTGGTCCAGAGTGTTCAGGACCTCAGACTTGGCCAAAGGTTTGCCTTCAAACCCTAATCACATAGCCAAGACAATGTAGAAGTGACTTGAAACAACTCACAAATTCCTTGAGTGGCCAAGTCAAACCCCTGACATGATCCCAATCAAACATCTCTGGAAAGACCCGCCGAAGGTGCTTCAACTAAGGACCTAATAAAGGGTCTGAATACTTATGTCAATGTGATATTTCATTTTGTTCTTTTTATCAAATTTGAAAATTTTAGTTTTATCGTTTCGGGGTATTGAGAGTAGATTGATGAGGAAAAAAATAATTTAAAAGATTTTAGTACAAGGATGTGACATAACAAAATGTGAAAAAAGTGATGGGGTCTGAAAACTTAGTGAATAGACTATATAAATACACTTTTTAATTGGTGTTCATGAAAGGGTTTTCACAGTCTAATTTCAACCCTGCATGCTTACACTGAAATGTATGATATTCATGTTTAAGTCCCTGATCTTTTTTTCCCTGATCTTTTTCAAAATTTTCTATACCTTAAAGCACTCAAATAGTTAAGAGGTAGGTTTTTATGCTTTAGGTAACTATTATTTTCCAGTAGTTTGCTAACAATAGATTAAAGGTTCGTTGTCTTATTCTGTGCACATATATCCTTTTTGTTGCTGTAAAGTTAATGGAATCGTAATACAAGAAAACATTTATGTTCACAAACACAAGCTAGTGAATGGACTTCGCACCCTACTTGGTCTCTTTTAGTAAGTAAATTACTGGGAGAGTCTGTAAAATACACAGAGCTTGAATTCAATGGAGAATGTGCACTGCATATACAGCATATACATTTTTTAATTGATTGTTACTACGTTAGTTGTCAGTAATTGAAGACAACCTCCTTCACAAAGCATGTCTTTGGTTTACTGGGTGAATTTGATACACGTGTGTATCATTTTACAAGTAGTCTTGAAGTCTTTTAAATCTGGCTCTTTTTTATTATATTTCTTCACAGGGAAACACGTTGTTCACATGCTATGTGTGTGACCGCACGTTTCTGTCTTCAGAGGAACTGACCCAGCACCAGCCAACACACAGCAAGGATGACAAGCCCTTCAAATGCGTTCACTGCAAGGAGAGCTTCAAGACATTTTCTGAAGTGAGAAAAATATTATTATAGTTTTTAGAAAATTTTCTTGAAAAACTGAATAACACCATGAATGCCAATACCCAGGTGAATATTTGAAATTAGCTTCCTTCATACTAGTTAAACTATGTCTCTAGCTTCAAATATTAGAAAAATTCTAGTTTGTACTTAATTTCTCTGTCGGACTTATAACTTCTCACTATGCAGCTCACAGCCCATAGAAGACAAGTGTGTCCAGAGAAACAGTTGGTTTGTAAAGATTGCAATGAAACCTTCCGGAGTGCTGGACTTCTACGTACTCATCGCCTGACCCAGCATCCTCGCCCAGATGTAGAGACTGCAGAACAGCTGGAGGACCCTGCAAAAACCCATCGTTGTAAGAAGTGTGGTCAGGGCTTTGAAACGGAGTCAGAGCTCGTAGCTCACCAGGAGAAGTACCCTGAAGGTCAGCAATGCAATGGCAGCGCTTTGTCCATCAAGAAACGTGGAAGGCCTTCCAAAACTGAAGACCCGGCAGGTGCTGAGAAAAAGGGAAAGCGGAAAAAGAAAGATGAGGCAGAAGTGGCTGAGGAGGCAGTGAAGGCCAGCAGCACATCAGAGTCAGCAGCAACCCCAACAGAGGAAAAGGGAAAAGCAGGGGGAGCAAAGCGAGGCCGTCCTTCTAAAGCAGCAGCAAAACCAGAGACGGAAGATAAGAAGAGTCCCGAGGACGACAGTCAAACTCCAGGAAAGGAGAAGAAACCTAGAGCAGATCCAGCTCCGCCCCGTCAGCACCCCTGCCCTGAATGTGACCTCGCATTCCCCGGCTTGATTCAGCTCCGTGCTCACAAGAAGGAGAAACACACCCCGCGAAAAGCACATCCCTGCGACGAATGTGAAGAGAGCTTTGCCCGGCCTGAGCAGCTGGATGCCCACATGTCCCGGGCTCATGCCGTCGGTCGCTTTGCCTGTCCAACTTGCGGGAAGAGCTTTGGCCGTGAGCGCACCTTGAAAGCTCACCAGAAAAGCCACCCGGAGGAAAAGCCTGAGAACCCAAGTGCTAAGAGATAATTTAGACATGGGGACATTGCAGCAAGTCTATGATTTTTTTTTTTTTTTTTTTTGGGAAGATTTTAGCCAGGAATTTTTCTTTTTTCTTTAACATTGCAGATGTGATGCGCCAGATCGAGGTTTCAGAAGAGCTTGGAATGGTTTTGAGAATGACATTTTAGCAAATTTTGGATTTTAAGTTGTTTTGATTATAAGCTGATGAAATTATGGACAAACAGACACATCTTCTTAATTGACTAATCAAATGTTAAATCCATCTATTAAACCCTTTGTCACAGTACATGGTTTATTTGTATAAACAAACTGTTTGATTAACTTTTTAAATGATTTGTTTTGGTTTTATAAGCGTGAAATGCGTGTGGTGTGAATTTATTACTTGGTGTCTTGTTGTTCAACCTTTTTTTTTTTTTTTTTTTTCCCTCTGCTTTTTAAAAACAGATTGGGTAAGTACATATTTTGAGGAAAATTAGATGCCTAGTAAAGATACTATGTTTGAATGTTTAGACAGTTTGTCAAAAGACATGTGTTATGTACAGCTTCTGGTTCATATTGTGCGTTTTTTACACTTAATATTTTCATTATGTTCCTTTCTAAATTAAGCCTCGTTAAAGAAGAATTTTAAAATAACATAATTAAGTTCTGTTAAAATTTTATTTTGTCCAAGTGCTCCAGATCCAATGTGGAGTGTTTGGCTTGTGGGCAGGAGTGATCCACTATAATCCTGATTTGTTTTACAGTAAAATTTCCTCCTTTTATTTTTTCACTTATTAGAATAATATTTCATGTCTTAAGACATTTCTGAAGTGGAACTCGTGGCTTTTTAATGCCTTTGAATCCCATAATGAACTGTGTATATCATGTGGTATTCACTGATTGGATTGTTTCTCTCCCCACTGCAATTTGTCTGGACACTGCAAAAAAAAAAAAAAGTAATAAAACATGCTATCCCAAGGGAGGCTGCTGAAGAAATAGCTTGTCCTTTTGTCTTTGTCCTCACTTCTAATGAGATCTGTGTTCTTTGAATGGGACACACACACTGAACATCATATCAGCCTATAATATTAGTGACTCATTGTTTGATATGAAGATCACCCTTTTCTGACTAACTACACAATTAGGAAGGGCTCAGGAAGAACTTTTAAGTTGTTAGCAAAGCCTGTAGTACCTCAGCTAAGTCTCGGAATTATTAAAATGTCCTCTGGTCACTTTCTCTTCAGCTGGACCATTAGAACTGTTGAATATAAAAAAAAAAAAACCAAAACAAAATTGTCAATCTTGGTGTATCCCTCCATGACTGTGGGGCATACTGTTATTTTAAGTCTCCTCTGTATATATGCATTTATATGTGAAGGAAATACTTGTTTACTTAATGGTCACAGGAACGGATACTTTTTAATATATATGAATGAAAAAAAAGGATGATGAACCTCAATAAAATACTTTCCACCAATGATTACCAGAAAACTATCACAGAAAACAAATATATGAGGAAATATATATATATTCTCATATAATTGTTTTCTATGATAGTAAACAAGATCTTTGGGTTTTAACAGTCAGACAAAAAAACCTATTTGATCATGTTAATGTGTTGTTTTTTCTACTACATCCTGACATTTAACGCACTCATCAGTAAGTTAACAGAGAAAATAACTGTAAGATGCATCGAGAAAATGAAATGAAAACAATCTCTGGTGGAGATCATGGGGGGTCTGGCCCCCGCTTCTGCCAGGTTGGTCGTCTTGCTCAACTTTGACCTAAACGCTTAAAGACAGAAGCAGTAAATAAATTTAATGCCTCCTCGTCCTCCCGGCTGTTTTGACGTGTAATACCGCTCCGGGACACCAGGGGTGCTGGAGCGGTTTTTATGATTTCCTCTTCTCGTGGCGCTTCATCTTGCTCCCCCCCTCCTCCTCCTCCTCCTCTTCATCATCGGGCTGAGGGAGTTTGTAGGTAGCTCCGCGGCTAATTATTTACTGCTGCGCTTCCACGCTCCGTGAACCCGTCTTCTCTTTGTGCGCGTCTCTGAATCGCGCTTTCGCCTCGAAGGATTACGCGGATGTCGAGGACGGAGCTCGGCGTCTCATTGTTCCGCGGCCGAGCTCCGCCCGCCAGGTGAGCGGTGCGACCGGCGGACCGGCTTGCGCTATAAAGCTGTGTCGCCCGTCAATATCCGCGCAAAAAGTTTCTTTTGCCGGTTTCTGCGGGGAAAACCGAAGAGAGAAGAAAACGCAGAGGCGGAACAGTTGCCACAGATGTAGTCGGTGGGCAGGTAGGACGAAATAGACATCTGTTACTGTACAATGTGTGTGGTTGTTATTATCATTATTATCCCTATAACTTAATCTAGTGTCTTAAACTTCAACCCAGAACTATAAATATCAACAGTAATTTGACACCTTCCTCTGTCTGTGTTTCATGTTGACCGAGCCGGCAGTCATGTCCATTGAATACACCATCGATATCCAGCTGACAGAGTTGGGGTTTCCGGACATCTTGCAGCCACAGGAGACCTCGGTCAGAGAAACCCCGTGTCACTCCACAATACCCGATGACTCATTCTCGAGCAGCCACTGTCCTGCACACAAACAGAGACTACTGTCAGCTGATGGCGAAGGAGCAGGTGCAGCAAGGCAGACCCGAGACGTTCAGAAACCCACGGTGCTCCCTCCGTCACCTCTCTCGGAGGCTCTGCCATTTAAAAGCCCAACTCCTGCACCGAGTCTACGGGATGAACAAGCTGCCAAGGGTGCCGCGCTTCTCGGGCTGCCGGAGCCCACGGCGGAGGAGCCCACCGCTGGACCGGGACCCACAGAGGGTCCACGGCTAATAACCGAAGAGGAGGAAGGCGGACGCGAAGATGTCCGCGGCGGAGACACTGCACAAGATGGCTCGACAGAGGTACGGCCGGAGGTGGAGGATGACTCGGGTGACAGCGAAGTTTCAGATGTGTATGAGGAAGAAGAAGTCGATGAGGAAGAGGTTTACGAGGAAGAGGAAGGGCCAAAAAGTGGTAAGGCTCATTCACTTGACTCTCATAAGCATGTGGCATCAAGAGATGGACGAAAACATTGTCAGCTTCGCTCTTTTAATGGGATTTGTCAGAAAACAACAACATAGAATATCACCAGCCTTTCCTTTTAAAAGTGACATAAGGTGATACCAAATGTGTGCTGCTATGTCAGTCCCTCTCTATTGATTTCTAATATTTATTTCTTTCAGTTTTTCTCCTGCCTGCTTACTGTTTGTCTTTGATCATGATCTCACCCAGATCACTTGGCGCACTGAGTTTCCTTCTCTTTTCCCCAGAGTCGAGTCTTTCAGCTGACTATCGCTGCAGTGTCTGTGATCTCCAGCTGCCCTCAAAATTCAAGCTCCAGGACCATATGAACTTGCACACTGGAACACGCCCGTATTGCTGTGCCGAATGTGGGAAGCGCTTCTGCCAGATTTACAACTACCGTGTCCACCTGCGCACACACGCCCAGACCAAAGTGGATCGTCTCCTGTGCCGCATCTGTCTGATGGGCTTTGCGTCACAGGAGGATCTGACGGACCACCTGTCAAGAACTCACTTTGAGGATGAGTTTTACGAGTGTGACTTGTGTAAACGCGTATTTACTTCCCTGAAGGCGTGTGAATATCATGTGCAGTTGCACAAATGTATGCTTGATGTTGTGTGTGAAGTATGTGGCCGCAATTTCTCCTCTCCGAAATCCCTCGCGCGCCACCGGAGCAGGACCTGCCATCGCAGTTTTAAATGCACAGACTGCGCAGAGGCATTTACCAAGAAAAACGCTCTCCTGAAACACAGCTTCTCCCATCTTGGTTTGTTGCCATACACCTGTGTACGATGCCGCTGCCACTTCCGCCTGGCAAAGCTGTACCGACAACATAAGTGTGAACCTGAACGCATCCACTGCGTGGCATGTCTGAGAGAGTTTCTCAGTGAGGAGGACTTCCAGCAGCACAAAAAGGACACAGGCTGCTGGGGCAACCAGGAGCCTAAAGGGGACAAGCTTAGGTGCTTGGAGTGCGGACAGAGGTTCGAAAACACGGAGGAGCTGAAGAAACATGCCGGGGCTCACCAGCGGGTGCTGAAATGTGCAGACTGTGGGAAGGGGTTCCGGTCCGCCTTGCTGTTAATGTCCCACATGGGCGGCCACGCCGGCAAGTCGCCCTGCCTTTGTCAGAGCTGCGGACTGGGCTTTCCCCACCACCAGAACTATGACAGCCACCTCAAGACCTGTGGACAAACACCCCAGCCTGCGGTGAGCGTGGGGGCAGAGCTTTGAAGCACCATACCGTGTTTTTACCTGCATTAAAGTCATATCCTATAATACTTCACATGCTGCCACCTATTTTCTAAAGCATAGAGTTAATTTTTCGATAGATTTCCTACCTTCCAGGCAGCCGTTGGTTTCAGTTGAATGTGATGAAATCAACCTTAAGGATCCAACTTTATGAAAATCAAAGTGCAGAGATCCTTAACCGTGCATGTTGTCAGGTGCATTCAGTTGCTGTCAGGAACCTTAACATTCAGAATTTGAGATTTGGCTTCTGGAGAGCCTCAAGCAAACAACTTTTAATACAAGAAGCTTCCAAATTAATTGCCTTTCTATAAAGAGTGCATTTTCATGTACATTAGTATCCCAGTCTTGAGTCTTATTTTGGTTTTGACCCTTATTTGAGATATGGCATTTGCATGGAGGGCTAGAAACCTGGCTTCCCATAAACCCGTATTCAGGATAATACAGTTTCCAGGTATATGCGAGCAGGTGGGTCTTGATTCCTCTGCATTTCAGCCCCTAATTTCTTTAATATTTAAATCATTTATTAATCTGATGATTATATTTCAATCAATCTATTAGTTCTTTGATCTGCAAAACATCAGAAAACATCACAATTTACCAGAGATAAATGTGATGCCTTCATATAACGTCTTTGGTTGGACAAAAAATAAAACCCAAAGATATTCATTCTACTACAATGTAGGAGAAGCAAAAGTGGCAGATCCTCACATTAGAGAAGCTGGAAACATTAAATGTTTTCAATGTTTTCTTAAAAATAGAAAGTGATTAATCAATTATAAAAATGGTTCGCAATTATTTTTCTGTCGATCGACCAGCCAGTCCCCAGTTAGCAGACCAACTCTTGAGATATTTACATCTGCAACACATAACTTGGATACTCCAAAAACCAAAAGCACTTGATTTTAGTATCCGCTTCCTTTTTCACTTTAGTTTTTGATTTTCTGACAAAATGGCTTTTGAGTATAGTTTGGCATGACTGTTAAATGTTTGATGTTCAAGCTTACTTGCCAATAATAAATACTTTGCTCAACCCATTCTTGTTGGCGAATGCATTGCCCTGTAATGATTAACAGTGATTTAATCTTTTATCAGGTAAGTTTATGGATATAGTGTAATATTTTAAGAAACATGCTCATTTGCCTTCTTGGTGTTTTGAAACTTTGTTTTTTGTGCAAAAAAAACAAGTGAGATATAAAGTGTTTGATTTGTGGAGCTTCATAGGTGAATTTCGTTAGCTTTGGATGGAGTGAGATTAGCTGTTTCCCTGTTTCCAGTCTTTATACTAAGATAACAGACGGCCGGCAGTAGTTTCGTATTTACCGACCATACAGATGTGAGAGTGGAATCTATCCTCTCATTTAACCCTTGGCAAGAACAGGAATTAATGTATTTCTCAAAGCACTGAGCTACTGCTTTAAATCTCTCCGTGTTGGTTGTATTGGCATGCCTCCCTTGGGTTTTGTAGAATTTTATTTGGTAACTGGAATGTTTTTGTTGTCTTTCCCATTTTAGAGTGCTCCCAAGAAACGTCAGGCCTCAAAGAGCTCTTCGTCTGAGACAAAAAAGCTCAAAGCAAAACCAGACTCATCAGGTCAAGCAAACACAGTCACTCTGCCTGCTGTTAAAGACTCTGGTAGTCCAGGACTTGTAACGGGGGGTGTGTCCACTGGCTCTGGTCCATCAAATGGGCTATGGAAGCTAACCCTCGATAAACAGCCACCTCCCGGGGTTGAACTCGTCCTGTTCCTTCCAGTTTGTCCAACTCAAACCAATAGCCTGCCCCTTCCATCTCCAATCCCTCAGACACTGCCAGTTCCAGCTATGGAGGTCCAGCCTCATGCGTCTCTCCCACCTGTTTCAAGTAATGGACACCTTGGAGTGAATGCTGCTCTTGGAGTGCCGCTAACAACCCCTCTGGATTTGGTAACTGGAATCAAACAGGATCCAGAATGTGAAACACCTTTGGATTTGTCTAAGAAGTGTAAATCATCCAGGTCTGCTTTGAGCGACATTGCTCTTCGCCCTATTAAAAATGAGCCAGAAGAATTTAAAATCTCAGGAGAGGCTGATAAAATTGAAATAAAAGAATTTAAAAGCAGTGACCGCAAAGAAATCATTAAAACAAATCCAGGGGAGGCAGACTCTGATTTTGATTTACAATCAGCCAGATCCTGCCAGCTGAAAGTGTGGAGGTCAGAGAAAGAAATTAAGATGGAGGTTGATGTTTCACACCCTGCATGTGCTGATAAGGAGAAATAAAATATAGTGAGGGCAGAAAAAAGACTTGTTCTGTAGTCACTTTCCCGACCCTGCAAAGAACACAAGGCAGAATTTTCCTACTCTTGCAGTGTCTATCTTAGCAGTCGACTGTGTGACTTTTGTTCAAATATAAGATTTTTGATTCTCCTGTAAATCAAACAAAACATTCCAATTTTCATGTTACATTTACGGCCACAAGAGTAAAGTGGTACTCTACTAAGTCGACGTAATATTTTGCAGGATTTCGCGGAGCAAAAAATATGCCTGACTGCTACGTTTGTGTACTCATTTGTGTGTGGGGAAATTGAATCATTAGGTTTATTAATGTGAATTAAGTTTATGTATTCAGCTGTTGACTTGAATTTTTTTCTTTTTGTATATTCACTTGACCTTTAGTACTGGTAAATATTTTATTGATGCACATAATGGTACTGATCAATAATAATGTCAGCTTTTGATTTACTTTGGCTGAATCTTAATGGTCTGCAGATATCTTTTGATGTTTTTCTAAGTGTAAATAAACACTTGTCCTTGAAGCTACATCAGATGATGATATAGTTTTTAATTCTTCATGTAAAGAATGTCATATGTGTTTTTGTGTGTGCGCGTGAGGAAGACCTCAGACACATTTGCCTTCTGAGGTCCTTCTCTGTAAAGAATGACATTGTTGTATAAAATTTAGAAAGGAAAACTCAGAAACAGGTATGCATCCATAGATTAGGGAAGGATTTTGGTTTTTAACACCAGCTTAGAGAGAACAATAATAAATCGACGCTTTCCCCCAAAATGTCTTAACATCCTACTGAGATATCCTTTTATATTTAGCAGATCATCACCATTACAAAAAAAATCCTAAAGTATTCCTATGGGGATATACTATATGGTGCTATTTATTTTATTATTTTAATTAGTGAATCTAGTTTTTTTAAAGTTATTTCAAAAAATACTTTGATAAATTAATTGTTAAATTTAAAGGGAACTCAAAAAGGGACTAAAACACTACAAGTCCAGCTCGTATGACAGTAATATGCTGTTGAATGAGGCAAACCATACAATTAGACGCGGGCTGATCCTCACCTTTACATCACCTTTACATTAGAGCCTCTACAGACAAGGAGGCGTTTGTTTGGAATTGTTTTAATCATTATTTCAACTTAGCTGTCTTTGTTTTCCGCATTTAATTTATCTGAATATGAATTTTAAAAATATTTTCGCAATGTTTATTTTTCGAGCAATTGTATTTTGAAAGCGGAACAAGAGAAAAAGGACTACAACTCCCGTCACTTGATCGGAAAAGAAAAAAAGAAAAAAAAAGAAAGAAAGCGGAAACACAACGTCTACGTGGTGACGGGGTGTTTGGACGGTGGAGGTCTGGACGGGATCTGGTTGTGTAATGGAGGAAACCTGCCTTTCTAAACGCTCGTCGTCGTTTTTACCGCTTACGAGCCCCAGAGTCTGACCAACCGAGGCCGTCGACGTGAAGCCGAGCTCCCGATCCGGCGCCGACGGCAGCGCTCGTTTCAATTCATGGACAAAGACAAGTGTACCGACATCGTAAGTGTGCGACCCTGTTATTAGACTCGGCTAAAAATGGTTCGGCGTTTCGAGGGGAGGCGGAGGGTTTAGTGTCAGAGGTAGCCTCGGCTTAACCTCGCCTCTACACCGTGAGCCGTCTCTCTCCGCGTGGCCGACGCGCGGAGTCCGCCCTCACGCTCTCTGTGCTTCTTGCAGCATGGTCCGTGCTCCTGGATGGAGATGCATCAGTTCATCGGTGACCTCATCACATCTGGAAACCCCTCCAAGGATCAGCCAGATGTGCTGAACGCGGCGTGGGGCGTGGCCGCCGGTGTCGGCGCCGGCGCCGCCGCTCTCGGCTTCAAAGCTGCTTCGCTGGAGCCTCTACAACACGCTCCAGCTGCTCCTGCCCAGGACAAGGCGGAGGCAGAGGCGGGCAGGCTTATCCAGCTGGGGGCCACGCAGAGGAAGGGAGAGGCCAGAGACAGAAGGGAAGGTTAGAGCTCAAAATAGGGGTAGTTTCTGTTAAAAAAAAATAAATGAAAAATAAATAAATTGCAGTGTTCTTTTCATCGTGACTCATGCTTTCCTTCATGTTTAGATGTGCATCATGCCTGCACCTGCCCTGGCTGCCCTTACTCCGCCTCCCCACCTTGCTTTGAGACTTTAAGACCCAGGCAATCTTTGTCCACGCTCCCGCGCTCAGATGCGATACGCCAGCCCAAGGACCATAGCGGTTCTGCTGCAATGAGCCTCAGCATGTGCCTACCGGACACCACTGAGCGAAGCGGCGGCGCCGCATCTGGGTTGGAGACTAGGACGTCCGGCCGAACGCAGGGGGAGGATGCGGACCGCGGGACCCGGAGCCCAGACCAGGATTCAGAAACTCCTCCATCCAGAGCTTCCTCAGGCTCCTTGTCCGGTCTCGCGATGTTTCCCTGCCTGTGTTGCCACCACAGCCTCCAGACCTGCACCCAGACGCCGAGCCATCAGGACAGCACAGACTCCCCATTTTCTCACACCCACGCCCACCATCATTTTCATCACCACCACTGCCCGTTAACCTCTTGTTTTTCCTGCCCTCGGTTCGCCCACTCTCACTCCCCACAGCTCTCTGGTCCATTTCCTTGCTTTCCTTGCCAGCGCTCCTTCGCTGCCTGTTCTCAGGTCTGCCGCCACCAGCACCGACAAACGCAGCAGCAAGAGGAGAGAGGCAGGACGGGTACTACCCTGTTGTCGCTGCATCCCTGCATGCACTGCTCGGCCTCCTTCTCGAGACCGTCCCAACTGCTGCAGCACCAGCGCTCTGAGCACGCCCACAAACCGCCTGGCTTCCTCTGCACAGAGTGCGGAAGGGCCTTCAACTCGCACAGCAATCTCCGCATCCACCTCAACGTGCACACCGGTGCCCGGCCCTACTCCTGCTCTGACTGTGGGAAGAGTTTTAGCCAGTCGGGGGCTCTGAAGATCCACAGGCGGATTCACACAGGGGAAAGGCCATATTCCTGTGGGTTTTGCGGCAGGGGGTTCCCCCATCTGGCAGGGGTCCGGGCCCACCAGAGGACTCACACAGGAGAAAAGCCCTACCACTGCAGCCAGTGTGGGAAATGTTTCACCCAGTCGGGAGCTTTAAAGATTCATACCCGCATTCACACAGGAGAGAGGCCCTTTATCTGCAGCCTCTGCGGGAAAGGCTTCTCCAACCGCTCCGGGATCCGCTTCCATTGCCGCACAGTCCACGGGTGGGCTTCCGATCATGCTGGAGAAGCTGGAGCCGGGGGTTCTTATCGTGGAGCAGTAGGCCGCGGTTATCTCCTTGGTAACTCCAGGACTTTTCCTCCCGCTGGCGTTGGCCCTAATATACCTGACAGCCCAGATAGCGACTCACGTACAGCTCCAAGTTCCAGGGATTCCCCTGCGACTGCTGCTCAGTCTGAGGCAGGGAACCCTGGCGGTGACAGAGAGAGGCCTCTGTATGCATGTGAAGACTGTGGCCTGCGTTTTAAAGATGCCCCATCCAGGAACAGACACCAGACTCTGGTGCACTACTCCTCTGAGGGGAGAGATGGGGAGGAGGAGGGGGAGGGAGGGGGGAGAGGAAAGAGATAAGCACAAAGGACAGGGTCCAGGGTAACAGCGGAGAGTGAATTCATCTTGCTGGTGCATTTCAAGATCAAAACAAGTTATTATTTCTTTAGAATCTAATTGATAAAAAAAAAGAAAAGATTTGATCAAATTCATACCTCAGATTGGTTGACATTTTTCTATTAGTGACATATCCAGTTATCTGTTTATGCAGATTCATTACTGCTGTTGGCTCTTTAAGTCTATCTTAAAAATAACTTCAAGCATGTCAGTATTACAGTTGTTTTATTGTGCCTTATTCAGCAGTGGAAGAGGTTGTATTCTCCTTGTTTTATTATAGTGAATAAATTGCTTCATGTGGCACCACAAAATCTGTCAAAACATTCCCAGAAAAATACACATTTTTAAGGGTCTTTTAGTAACAGATTCATACATGGGAGAGGGCCACCTCTCACCCTTATCATACAAAATGACTTATGATAGGAAAAAAATACTAAAAAGTTTTGTGTTTAACACAGAAAATTGTATTTTTCCTTTTAAGTTGATTGATGTGAACAACAGCAATGCCATATCAGTATAAGTTACATTACTGAATAATTTTACCGTTTAAGACCTTTATGTCCCCATACAAAAATAAAATCAAAGAAAATTAAATGGACCTTTGAAATGTAAGTATGAAAATTAAAGAAGGGAATATAGAGTAAATTTTTAAGTGTTTCTAACTTGTGAGAAATGTTACTGTACCATGACAAAGGTCTAATAAGAAACAAGGCCACATGCTGGCATCTCCAGTGTTGAGGTCTGAACCCCCTCAAAGGGGAAAATACTCTGGTTGGTAACAACATTACAGCAGCACTTGGGTTGGTTTAGGCATAGGTGTCTTGCTCAAGGACACTGCAATAGGTTGAATCACATTTTAACTGAAGTCCTCCATACTAATAAAAACATGAGGTTGCCTGTTGTGCCTTTCTCAGATTTATTTTTAAACCAATGTTTCTTCTTCATGACTTTACTATGTATGTTAGAAATGGTTATCTGTGGAATGAGAACCAGCACACAAAGTACACAACCCATTATTTTTAGATGTTCAAAGAGAGCCACCTAGTGGTTATTTTATGTTTTTTTATATATATCTATATCTATATCTATATCGATATAGATATAGATATATATAGATATCTATATATCTATATATAGATATAGATATATATATATATATGATCATAGAAACATCTTATAATGTACCACTTTTAGTGCTTGTTAACTTTTTTTTTTGCATTAACCTGTTAAATACACAGAGAAACATTTCTGTATGTATTTTCAGAAAGTGCAGCTTGTGATTACACATGACATCAATAAACAGTAGCTCTGAGACAAGACTTAACCTAGATTTTCTTTGTGCATTACAGTATATTTCCACTGTACAATTACATAATTCCTGGAAGGAAATATCTGCATCCATATGGCTCTCAGATTATTCTGTACTGTGAGTAGTGAGCTCTCATATATGCATAGTGGTCCGAAGTGACTCCTCGTCAGAAGTTCCACTCTGTCAGCATTAGTACACTCTGGACAACACTGTCCAGCTCAGCCTTCACTTGAGATCCAAATGGTCTTCAGGTCCCAATGCACATTTTAGCCCTAGAGTTGTTTTCTGTTGTTCTCCTTGTCTGAGCTTTCTGTGCTCACAAAGGCTTCTCATACATGTGTTTCTGCAGTAGAGAGTCGCATGACTTGGGCTCGGCGTAGACCACAACGACTGGTCGTGGGCCACTGGTACGTACAGCGGGAGTGCAGTAGCCATTGGGTAGCATTCTGTGTGAGGGGCAGTCATACTGAGCGGGGCTGGATGTTTTCCTGGCACTAGTTGCAGGTGCCGGTATAGGAGTTCTGTGTGCATTGCTGTGAAGCAGCATCCCTGTCAGAGTGGGCAAGTTGTACTCACAGGGCTGCTCACTGAATGGGGTGGCATACTCCGGTTCAGGGGGAAGTGGCTCAGCGTACTCTGGCAGGTTGCCAGGAGTGTCATAATGGTTCAAGATGAAGGGGGTGGTGTAGCTCTCCTCTGTGGTGGGTCTAAATGTCGAACCGACCTTCTGTCCAATAGCTGTAACAGCAGGTTCTGCATAGTCTGGAATGAATGGATGAATAAAAATGAGTCAGACCGTATTTTCTATTCTTTTCAGATACAACAAACACTGGCATACTTTGGGTATCAGCTAAAATCCTAATCAAAAACCATAATAATTCTGTCCAATATGAATGTTACGTATATTATGTAAATATATTTGACCAATGTGTGGCTCTGACATCTCTGAACAGCCAACCAGTGGAGATTCCAGGAATTTACTGATCCCAGCCAACAAATAGTTTCGAACATAACCCCTGGAAAGTGGTCAGTTGTCATTTTTACAAATAAGCTTTTGCTTTGATTCACTGTAGAGCTTTAGAGGTGCTGGTAAGTGGATTTTGTTACCACCAGACAGAGCTAAAGCTGTTTTCCTGTTTCTATGTTATCATTTATGCAATGTGTCATCATGCAACTACAGTTTGAAAACCCATCAATGTCACCCGATATAATCGTTAAAAACCATTTAACTATTCTAAAGTTCCTTTAAAATAATGTGATACAGTTCTAAACTCAAGGACGACTTACTTAGCCATTCCCAAACTTTCAGCTGTATCTTACTGCCTATTTTTTTAGCCTTCTCCACCTGCAGAGGAAGGTCGTGAGATATGGCTGAAACCATTGGGATTAACTAAGTACATGAACCTTGATCTTAGAATTTTTTTCCCAGCCAGATGCCAAAAGGCAGGTCAGAAATATATCTCTTTGAATGACTCTTTAAGTCAGCTAATGCAACTAGGAAAAAAAAATCTTTCATAAGCTTTAAAATGTATTGGTGCATCCCCACTAATATTCCATTGATGATGAAATGTTATTAAATGGGTATGAATACATAAACTGCCCCGTATAGCGGCATCCTTTCACTAATGAGAACACTTTCACTTGCTTATTTGCATGTTAAACTCCAATTTCTGGGAAATGCTTCTTTTCCACTCAATAGCAGTCTCATACCAGGCCAATGCTGAGCCCCGCATGAGCTGCCTGACCGCCAACAGTGTCTCCTCTAATCACAGGGACAGGGGATGACAGTGTGGCACTCAGACCAGACCAGATCCTACTCTTAACCCCAGCAGAAGAGGCTGCAGTGTGGGAGGCCTAGACCTTACTCAAGAGCCCACAGGGAACCTCAGAGCCAGAACTATTTTAATTAGACAGGCTTTAGTGAGAGCTTTGATTGTCTTAGCATTGACCCTCTGTTCTGTTTATCACTGGACCTCTCAGTGAAGGGCCCCCTCGCTGGGGGAGGGGATAGGGAGGTAGAGGGGGTACTGGTGGTGGTGGCGGCGGGGAGTAGGCTGAGCACTCCTTATCGAGCTCCAATTAAAGGGTCTCTTTCAGAGAGGCTCTGTGGACCAAAGAAAGGAATGTTTATACTGTGACTGGGCGATGGGCTGAGCCAGGGGAAAGAATGGACAGCCCGTGGAGAGAGCTGTTTGCCTGTCAGTCCTGGCATGAGCTCCTCCAACTGACCACTGAAGCCAGGGACTGTTAGAGGGGAAAGATGGACGATGGAAAAACTTGAGATGACCAGTACACTCTGGATGGGCTATGAAAAAATTAATAAAAAGGCAGGAGCTGATGGTAATGTTAGAAATGCTTTGTTGCAGTGCTGTTCCAGTTGTAATATATTTTATTTCTATGAATTCTCACCATTAAGAGGAGGGCTAGGTAAAGCGTCATGGACATTTCTTTCCAGAGGATAGGAGATAAGCTCTGACTGTTGGCAGGGGAGATTCTTTGCCTGGAAACTCTGACAACCTACTTGACACACAAACAGACAGACAGACAGACAGAGGCTTTTTAGCAGGAGATTCTAAAATCATTGGAAAATTTAAAACAGCACTTGACTTACTTGTGGGTAAAGAGTACTTCATTTGTGAATCTTTTTTTCTGTATGGAGAAGGAGATGAACACAAGCATTAATGTAATGTACACACTTGATGTCATTTCTGAGGTGTTCTATGACTATTTGTACATCATCATCATTTGAGCAGAAATGATTAGTCGATCAATTGATTGGCAGAAAAACAAAACATAGAGAATAATAATTGTAAAAAAAATATCTTCGGGTTTTTAACTTTTAGTCAAACATAACAGGACATTTGAAAGCATCACTTTAGACTTTTTTTTTAAACTTCATAGACTGAACAGTTAGTGAACACCAAAAAGTTTTGAGTATGAGCAAAACATTAGCTTATGATACCTAGAAACAGTACGTATTATAAAATTCATTTCCATTAGAGCATGTGCTAAATGTATGAAAAGATTAAATAAAATGCTTGACAAGTTCATAACAGTACATATTAAAATATAGTACCTTCGCTTCCACCAGACTCCAGCCAACAAACAACTGCCGCACATTATCAACCCCAGGACCACTCCCACTGCCACTATAACTGGCTGACTGGTGCCTATAGGAGCACATATATCAGAGTGAGTAAACTGCTGCACAAGCATGAGGAAGGAATGCAGTTTACAATGTACACAATGTTGAATGTGAGATTAAAGGACATTTTGCATTGCTTTTACTGATTTGACAAGTACCCTTCTCCGAACAGACTGGTCTTAGTTTTCATTTTGCACATATAGATGAAATACAAGGTGATGCAAGTTCATACTCAGTCTTGACTCCACTAACACTGGGCCCTCTGTAGGGGCGGGAGAGTGGCTTGGGTGCAGTGTACCCATGTTAACTTTGACGGATGGAGATTCTGTCCGACAAGCAGCAGGACATAAAAAAAAAAAAAAAAATTAAGATCAGGAATTCTGGACAAATGAAGTTTATTCTGGATAAATAGGGAGACAAGTAGATAATTTCTACCTTCGACTATGCGGGTCCTTGGCGTGAACTTTGTAGCAGGACAACCCAGGACTTGGACCTGAGCTGAAGCTCTGCTGTGCCAGCTCAGTGGCTGTAGCCGAACAAACCGAGCCACCACAGGAGGAAACAAGCTATTGCGAACCCTGAAATGGCCATCAGTATAGGCCTGAAACACCTGGGAACCATAACGACCAAGTTACTCATTCAAAGACAACACCATGAAGCCTCAGTTGCTCAGTTGCCACACAAGCTCAGGAATGTTGGAGCCTCACTATGAACCATCAAGTGAATATCAGAGAGTCCACTGCAGAACATACCTTTTTTTCTTTACTAAGAGCACCTTTGTAAAGCTTCCAATTCTTTCTGTCCTTGCTGAAATGAAGAATGTAGGATTCTGTGTAGTACTCATTTGATCCTATTGTAATAATTCCTGAGGAAAGAGAACAAGATTTTTTAGATCAACAGCGAAGATAAGGTGAAAGTGGGTTCACATAATGCATAGAAACATTGTGGAAATTAAAGGTGCTATATGTAAGTTTTTGCTATTGCTATATAGCCAACGCTAGAATTAACTGTTGTTAGAGGGTATATTCTCACCTTTTGTTTTGCTAAGGCAATGACGGTTGAAGCTCTTAGCAAGTGTTCGTTATCACCATAAAAAGTGTATTTGTTGGGGACTATTTTCAGAGGTGGATTAATACACATTTCTGTGAGAATTTCTAGCAATAGGACAGTGCATGTTGGATTGACTAATAATTGACTGTGGAAATGTTCTTCTCAATGTCACCCAGTGTAACAGTTTGACACACAATGTGTTAGCAGTTTTTGGACAACAATTGAGGTCAGTGGAAAATAGGCATAACCTAATGTATATAAGGCTTTGGCTACACAGACAGTGCTTGTTAGTTAGTTCAATTCATGACAGTAGGTAATATCTTGATTATTGCCAGACTTATCCTTTAAACAGCTACATTAAAGAAAAAAAATACATATAAAAGCATATTTTGAGACATAAATACTATTTTTTTTTTTTATTTACATTTTGAACATACCTGTGATATTGTATCTATCATTCAGCTCTAGCTCCACCCATGGGTTGGGATCGTTACTGTCCGCTGCCCAGGGTATGAACTCACGTCTATCCATGTTTCTGGAGGACCAGACCATTCTGTGCTCTTGACGGCTACTTTTGTTCCAGAAAGATGAGGCATTAAAACTAGAAACACCCAGGATGCTGTTGCATTCTGTTTAGAGACCAGACGAAAGGACAGAATGATGAAAGTGGTTCACTCATTATATAATCCATTCAGTAATATTGATTACAAGTCATTTATACTTTAATGCTGATAATTTTTCCAGACTTGTGTTCTCTGTGGTGAACTGTAAAAATCAAGAAATAGATTTTTTTATATTAGAGAGAAAGGAGTGGAAGATTGTGGAAGGTGGATGGGAAAATGACATTTCTAAAACTTAAAAGCATGAAAGAATGGCTTGAAAAATTGGACAGCTAAAAAATATATAGCATGTTGTTTACAGTAAGTGGACTCAAACATGCAAAATTATAGTGATGCAGTAATTATAGTGAAAATATGGTAATAAATTTCTCATCTGGCTCAGACCTTGGCTGAAGAGCAGCTTCTTTTCAGATAATGATCCTCTGCCAAAAGAAGACAGTTGAAAGGTCAGTACATCTACATCATTAAATACAACTCAGAATTTCACTAAATCAGTCTGGATCCTTTGTGATGTCACTGCCCACTCCTGTTTTGAATTTTATTTATTTATTAATTTATTTTTAAAATCAGAGCAACAGCAGACACACGTTTTAGAAAGGATTCCATTGGCAAAGGTAGAATCATAGAGTGTAAGACTTCTTCCACGGGTCACAGTTACACGACCTCCCATATTATCAGATACAGCTCCAGCATGGACAGCAGACCTGCACAGCACCGACGTCTGTGGAAGAGAGGAAATATGGGGGCTTTTTCAAAAATTAGTTTTATTTGAAAAGTCTAAGACAGCTTGGTTGAATGAAATGTGGTGTACTTGCATCTCTGTAACCCTGTTCAGAGTTCCCCCACACTTCCTCAGTGACATTCTTACATCCAGCAGGGCAATACACACTAAAAAGAACAGCAGAATAGCAAGTGGGTTACATTTACAATTTTACTGAAACACATTCTCTCAATGGGAAATGTAGAGGTCAACCATGTACCTCAAACTCTGCAAGCTAAAATGAGATCCTCGTTGTAAACAAGAAATGAGATCTGTAAGAAGAAGAAAGACAAATGTTAAAATGAACACTCCTGAGAATCAATCTTTTCTTTAATAGTATGGTGAGGGAGCCAGTATCTCGAGCTTACATAATACCTCCTACCATTCACTCCTTAGCACACAAATGGATTCTGTGAGAAACAGTCTAGCATGCTCTGTGTGCTAAATTAGGAGATGAGTGGTCATCACTGTTGATGTGACTAAGCCCTTTGTTACTGTGATTTTGTCACACTTCACGAGTACAGCCAATGGTCCTCGTGGGATCAGAGCTGACAGACAGTGGTTTGTATGTCTGAACACAGGCTTAGCTCCAGACGTTCCCGGATTTCATAAACAACTCAGTAAAAACAGGAAACTATGATACATACTGTAGAGGACAGATTATCTCGCCTAGAGAAATGGAAACCAGCTCTCAGTATAGACTAGCTTTCAAAGTAAATGTGCTTATTAAATTGATACGCAGGGAGAAACTTAACCTTTGTATCAATATGTTTTTGTATATAAACTATCAAGGGGTAATAAACTTTTAGTTTAATTCCTAAATAAAATCATGACTTGATAGCTTCTAAAAACAAAAACCTCTGGGTGAGATGCTTTATGGCGACAAAAATGCAGGATGGGAGTGGGCTTGCAGTGGTTGACAGGCTGATGAAGTGGAGGGGGAGTGAAAAAGAAAGCCAGCCTCTCCATGCCACAGTCTGAAGCCTGAGGCCTCATTCCATTCAGCCTGAGAGAAGGAGTCAGACTCCTGCTTTCTGAACAAACAGACCAGAAAGCAGGAGTCAGACAGCAGGAGCAAACACGCCAGACCAAAGATAGTGATGGAAGATGAATGCCAATAAGTAGTGACTCAGGCACTCACAACTACACATCTGTATATACCAACACACATGTGCACGCTCACATGGACAAATATTCGTTCACAAGCAAATTTTAGAAATTTAATAAAAATTACAAATCACACATTTCTAAGGCTAACATAATAACATAATTGTAAAAACAGCTGGTAATAAATATCATATTCTTATTAATATATGAATAAATAATTATCATTTACTTATTATAACTACAAAAATAATTACAAATAGCTGACTGGCTTGGCTTACATCAGTGTGTACAAACTACTGTCATACCTGGATACTGGTCTGTGGCATAGGACAGAAGAAATCCTCGTCCAGAGCGGTGTGGGCCTGACTTGAAGATTACTGTCACTTCATTGCTTTGAATGGTCACACTCATCTTTGATACATCTAGCTTCTCACACAATGGGCCTGTGAACACGCAGAGCCACAAACTACATTTCTAAAAGCGCACACAAACACAAATGCAGTCGTCTGCCTGCACACCTACATCTCTTGAGATAGAAAGACATGCATTGTCAGTCCTTAATACGGTAAATGGTGAAATGACCGTACTTATATAGCGCCTTTCTAGTCTTTTCGACTATTCAAAGCTCTTTCATGCCACCGTCACATTCACTCATACAGAAAAATATTTATGCAGTGCTTTTCTACACATTTCTTCACATTCGTTGAAATTTTTTCTACACATTCTAGTGAATTCTACATACACACACATTCATACACTGATGATGAACTGCAAAAAACACACTTCGTTGCAGATTGGGGGAGCTAGGGATTGAACAGCCAACCTTCCGGCTGGTAGCTCTAATACATTACTGCATAGTAAACTGCATAGTACAGCAATAGCACTGTCACTTGGAAAATATGCATTTAAGAACAGCTACAAAGCAAAAGAAAAAATTCAAAATCACCATAGTGGCTCTGTGGAATCCAATAAAAGATGCAAAAGGCAGCCCAACAGACTATTAATAATAATAATAATAATAATAATAATAATAATATATATCTCCTGAATCTCTCAACCTTCATTTTGGTGTATTGTCAAACTTTTATGCCCTCCGGGCACGACTTGATACACCTGGTGCATGTTTCTGTTGTGAAATTGGGTTTTGCCTTCTCTGTCAATGGAATGACATGCCCTGTGTGTATTCCCTAATCATGGCTGGCAGAGCATAATTAATGATATAGAACCTAAAAAGTCTATCAACAGGTATTTTAGAGAAGAGTGACAGGTACACACAGGAAACATGAGAACACATATGCCATGTCTAAAACACTTGATGATCAGACATAAACCCTGAAAGACATCTAAAGACCACTGAACAAGCTTACCCAGACTGGGTTCTCCATTCTTGTCCATGATCATGAGAGAGCCATTGCTGCAGCCCGGGCTGCTCTCAACATCAAAATCCCCGAACAGCAGTCGCAGCGTGTGGCCTTCTGGCACACGAACCCTCCACTTACACCTAGTGTTACTGGGGTAGGTGCCTGGATAGTTCTGAGAGGCCAAGGTGCCGGACTCTGTGCCAAGCAGAGTGTGTCCACAGCCATTACCTGAAATCACAGAAGTAGAATGGTCGAGGCTGTCACAGAAAAAGGGGACAGTTCACAAAGTAAATTTAGCCTCAACTTGTGAAATGTTTAACTCATTACATTCCATAGGGAGACTCTGACCACTTGCTGATGCTGCTGGAACTAAAGTTAAGAGTCACCCTTCAGGTTTAATGCTACTTGATGTCTTCATTAAGCCATTTGTCTTTGTAAAAACTGAATAACTAATGGTTTTTCATTAATAATTGAAACTTTAAGGAGATGCAAAAGTTAAAGTTTTTACTGTTTTTAAATGAAATCATGAATTATCAGAATAAATTAAAGTTTAGTTTGTTACATTAAAGTTTGATGTCAAATTGTGTATGAGGGCTGAAACTAAGAGTTATTTTCATAATGGATTATCTGTTTATTTTCTTAATTAAACATCTGTTTATTCAAAATGTCAGAAAACAGTAAGAAAAAAAAAAAAATTTAAGAGCCAAAGTCAGAATATTCTTGTTGCTTGTTTTGTCTGATCAGCAATCCAAACCATCCAAAACCCAAAAGGTTTTCAATGAATATTATAGAAGACTAAAACTACCAGCAAAAACTTATATTTGACAAGTTGGAACTAGTTCATCATTAGGATTTTTTCTAACTTTTCTGACTTAAAAAAGGAACTTGATAGATTATCCAGTGTTCATTAATTGACCGATCAGCTGTAAAGTGTACTGTCAGTCCTCATTACAGGCATTGAGTAACAGCTGGTGGAGATCAAAATATTTTGCAATCAATTTGTTTCATTCTAAAAACAGCTGTGAGAAGAGGATCTTTTCAGACTCATCTCAGACTTAAGCAAATCCAAAATCACATAACCGCAGACAGTTTCATCATTCATCAAGGTACCAAATATACAGGCTATTAAGGGCTTTGTTAATAAAACTTTTCAAGACATATGAGTAATAAAACATTTGAACTTATAAGCAGATCAGAACATGTTTATATTCTAATCATAACTGTGTTGTAAGAAGGGCTAAACTCCAAAAGTGACAACCTGTACAATGGGTGTACTGCAATAGATAGATGAAATATTAAATCTTTAATTTTATTGTATATAAAATTGTTGGTCAAAAGTTTATTGTTCTAAAACTAATCAATTAGTTTCTTCAGAAATATAATGTTATTTTTGAATGTTGATTCAGTACATCCTCTGACCTATGGCTGCTGTGACTAACACTTGAAGTGGAACAGAAAACACAAATATTTAGATCGTCTAACATTCCTGCGAGTCACAGAAAATAACAATTCCTGCACTGGCCACACAAAGATAAGTTCTGTTGGGGCAGTAGGCTCAAATCATACCCCCAAAATGTCAAGTTCTGAGAATGGTCAAAACATGAAAAAGGTACCAGGGTCCATCCAAGCCTACAAAATATCCCTGTCCTTGCCTTCCATATAAGGCCCGTGGAGAATTGTTGAGTGGAAACCAGGGGATAACCTTCCACACTGTGTCACACACATCCGGCATCACACCGGCCATTCCCCTACTTCCCGACAGGTCTTCAGTTCCCAGTACCACAGACCCTTGGATGTTATTGGCCCTCCTCAAGTCCCCGAAGAATTCCCTGGAAATGCCACAGCAACATTCTGTAACTGTGGCCAATGGAGCATGGGTCTGTCACCTTCCTGTGGGAGGCCACAGAGGTGGCAATCCTGGGGAAGTTCTCGGTGTTAATTCCCCTGCTCACTGAACCCTCTCACCTACAGTCTGCCCCAAGGCCAAGTCCATTTCTAGATTCATAAAGGAAGGGCTATGTGTTCAGCCTGTTCCGACCAGTTCAAACATTTTGAAGATGAATTACAGAAAAGGGGAGTCAAACCGGGTGGCAGGAGAGCAGACAGTCAATCAAAAGCACCCGGCAGACTTTGTTTTCCACTTGAGGTTTTGCTGGCAGGTTCTTACAGGTCCACACTAGCAGACAGGATGTTCACCTGTGCTACCTGTCACTACATTGCCTTATTCTGTCCTGTGTGTCAATCACAAGGTTACGAGACAGACGCTGACATGTTTCTCCCGTACCCTGGCCCGACCAAAGCTCCTTACATATTTGGCTAACAAGTAAAAAGTGATTCACCGTAAATAATTGACCCCGGGCTTAATCATCTTCTGATGTGAGAAAACCAAAGCCCCAGAGATGGATGGATACAACAAAACAGATTTGCGGTATGGGAAAATGTTAAGAGTCATCGTCTGTGGGCTCATTTGTTGGTTTTCTGGTCGTCTAAGGTCACTGTGATTCATTCCGCACATGGACTTGATTACTGTTTTGGAGAAGAAAAAAAAAAATTTAAAAAAAGCTGTGGGAAAGGTAAGTTGTTAGCTGGGATCAGTAGGTAAACATGGAGAGGAGGCGCGTATGTCAAGAACACCACCATCGACCTTTGCAACTACAATAAAAGTACAGTATTTGCTCAGTGACCTAAACATTACATTTAATGCAAGTCAATGCAGGTTTCGTTGGGTTCGCGGCGGTAGAACCGATAACAGAACATGTCAGAGATGTCAGGAGTTGTGTTACAGGCCAAGCTGGCTAATGGTGAAGACGCTAGTTTCTCACGTAAAACGCAAACAGCACGAAGGATAGAGACCGACTCAAGTAGGATGCAAAGGATGTTTTAAAGCCTGTTGCTTGTCAAAACCTCTGCCGGCGCTTTTAAAGCATTTCTCTACATTAAGAAAAAAAAAACAAAACCCAATTAAATTAAAATAAAACACAAGTTAATCCGTTTTCAGCTGCTCGTGACCGTGAAGTCAGTGGTAGGAAGACAAGGTGTTTGAAATAAAGTCTCTCGTCACAATCTCAGGCGAACGCGTCAAACGAAAAACAGGGTTTTTATCTTACCCTCCTGCCCGCGAACGGCTACGGAACAGACGCTCAGCGTGATCCAGAAACAGGTAATGACAGACTTCTTGGCGTCCCCGACATTTTCGCTCTTTGCGAGCATGTTATTGCCGGAGATCTTCGCGAAAAAACAAAAAGAAGAAGAAGAAGAAGAAGAAGAAGAAGGAGGCAAGGTGCAGAACCCGCAGGCTCGAGCTCCTGGCTCCGCTTGAAAGTTCCAGTGCGGAGAACTGGGTGTTTACTATTGGCCGCGGGGGGCGGGGACACGACTCCTCATTGGTTCCCGCGGAGCGTCAATCAAAAGGGATCGCCCCGCGTTCCATTCCCATATATGGGCGTTTTGATTTGTGGGCGTGCGCTGACGTGGGAACGGCCGGGGGCCGCGCTGCCGGTGGTTGAGCCTCGTCCCCACTGATCCTGGACCTCGCCTGCCTGTGGTCCTTCTTCTTTTTTAATGGCTGTTCCATTTTAATTCGACGTGTTCAAAGTGCTGAAAAAGTCGCGTCCAAAAGGCAAAAAAATAATAAATAAATAATAATAATTATACATATATATATATATATTGAGGCCAATCAGTTTGAAAAAGGTCCCGTCGGCGCGCTTCGCGTTTCCTTTCCCCCCTCGACTCGGAGCCGACTCTGCCCCCTGCCGGCGAAACGCGGGCAACAACAAAAACAAAGCGTGCGTGCGTGCGCGGCGTGTATCGCGTGACAAACCGACGGGATTAGAGCACGCGACCCGGCGAGCGAGACGGCAGAAGCGCGCGTGGAGCCTAAAACCCACCGCGAGGGATGCGCTCGCGGAAATAAACGACACACACATACACACACACACACACACACACAAAGGAAAAAGCCCTCAAACACCGTCACTTTTCCATCTAGGTGTGTTTCCGGAGCTCCGCGTCGCGCGGCCAGGTGCGCCACCGCCGCGGCCCGGAGGCGCTCGAGCGCGGCCGCGTCAGAGCCGCTCCGACCGACACACGCATCGCGTGCGAACCGATCGCTTCTCGTGACAGCGGGGCAGATGCTTCCCAGGCAAAAAAAAAAAAAAACGCCGCCTCCACCGCAGGAAGGGCGGCGGGGCGGCGCGGCGCATGCCCACGCACCGCTCGGACGGGCGGACGATGAGCTCCCCCCCGCTGTAACACGGCGGGTCAGGCCGCGGCGGTGGCGGAGCGGCGGAGCGGCGAGTTCCGGAGTTTCGGGGGTTCGGACCCGGTTCGTTTTCGTCAGCGCGGCCCTCCGTGGGGACCCGCGCCGGGGTGTGCGTGCCGCCGCACCGACGGACGTCGGTTCGAGTGGGGGAAGGAGGGTGAGAAAGAGACGCAGCTGCCCGAGCAGGAGTTGATGATCGAACAAGGGCTATATCTATTATTATTATTATTTTTTAGTTTGTATTGTATTATTGAGTGCGTCGGTCAGTTCACTGTATTCGGCTCCTCGCTGCATGGAAGAGTTCCTTGTTTTCTTTCTCTGCCAGTTTGTGAATTAATTTCTCCTCCATTCCTTTCTTTGCGGTTGATGTTGTGTATCAAACGCTTCAGCTGCTCCTCCGTGTTGGAC
Source organism: Istiophorus platypterus (assembly GCA_016859345.1). Classification (NCBI taxonomy): domain Eukaryota; kingdom Metazoa; phylum Chordata; class Actinopteri; order Istiophoriformes; family Istiophoridae; genus Istiophorus; species Istiophorus platypterus. The sequence continues at coordinate 15,606,255 of CM029126.1, forward strand.
TGAAAGTTTGTTATGGGCAGAATCATACTAGAATGAAAGTTGGACAGTTTATTTTTTATTCTTCTGGCTGTTTACCGTTTCTAATTTTCCTAATTCCTTATGACCATAGACAGTAGTACAGTGGACCATTATCTGTTTACATCTGACCCATCTAAAATATGTGTATAGGTTTTATATCTTTCAACACCTTAACTGCCATTATTTAAGAACATGTAATTACTTTATATGTTTTTTATTTCACTGTGGCCTTTTTTATATGGGCGACATGAATCCTTGACAGTTGGACAGCAGAAACAAAGACCTGACAGAATCCAGTTGATGATATCTAATGTAATTTGATGTTTTGCTTAACATGACTTGGTAACAGCACTCCTACAAATACCATTTAGTCAACAGGTCTTTCATTGGCATCATTTTTGTTGAAAAAATAGTGGCTTTTATACAAGAATGTGGCATAACAAAGGACTGATAGGATTTGATAAGAGAATGTCACTTAAAAAAAAAAAAGATACCGCATTTTCACCTGTTGAGTCCAAAGTGAATATTAAGTGCTGCACCATTTTTACAATTGAGGCCTTATAACCCAGGTTTTAGCTTTTCTCCCACGGTCTAGAATATTTATACATGTTCTGAGCAGTAATACAGGAAGCAGGGCCTGCCCATGTGAGGATTATGTCATTTAAGCTCAGTATGGATTCATTCCTGTGACAGTGGCATGCCAGAAAACACTTGTGGGAGGCTTTTTTTGACTTATGCATTAAATAACATCACTGCATGCTTGTGTGTGATCTGGATGTTAATGTGCGTGCTGGGCCCTCTCTGCGTGCAGCTCTGTGCAGAGGGGTGATGGCGGGTAGTGAGGTCTCCGTGTCTTCAGGGGATCTCGTGACAATAAAAGAGGAGGAGGGGGAGTCCAGTGGCAACAACCATAAGACTCAAGTCATCCTGCACCTGCAGCCCATCCTGCATGGGTAACATGGCTTATATCATTAAATGGCCAATAGATGTGTATAGACATATTTCAAGTCGTGTATAGATTGATTTTTAGCATAATTGTAACATATTTTGCTCTACCTCTTCCTGATATTAAACAAATTTTAGGAAACTATTCTACATCAATGAAGTATATAATCAGTTTAATGCTTTGCTGTTAAACTGAGAAGCATTCAACTCAGTGGCAGCATTAAATTATTTTAGTATTTTATATGTGAGAAAATGTTGCCCCCTGCAGGGTAAATGACGACATTACCGGCACTGGCACTACAGTCTTGGCCATAGAGACACATCATGGTAAGTAACACAGAGAGATTTCCCTTCACTTCTGCTGACACTTAATCCCTCAAGACAAAGGGCCAACGACATTTTTATTAAAATAACTGTATTATGTGCACAAATGACTGTGATCTCTCACAGTGCATTGATTGTGTTATCACACGAGTCCTTCCTGCATTAGCATCTGGGAGGGTATTCTTCTGATGCACGCTATAGGTGGTTACGGTTTTGTCTTGTCTTCTCAATGTTTAGACAACAGTAGAGCAGAAGGAGAGGAAATTGAATATGGCTACCCCATCACTTGTGGAGACAGCAGAGCAGTTCTGCTGTTTAAGAAGTTTGTGTGCCCTGGAATCAATGTCCGATGTGTCAAAGTAAGTTGATACGTTAACTGTGACCAAAGGGTGGTGAATTAGTCATTTATTAATACTGAAGAATCAATTAAACCTTTCTCGTCAAGACGTGATTATTTTCAGATCGTGACTGTCGTGTCTGTACTACTCTCCAGTTACTTATAATAGCTTTTATAAACAAAACATTCTCCCCTTGCAGTTTAATGACCAGCTCATTAGCCCTAAGCAGTTTGTACACCTGGCAGGGAAAGCCACTCTGAAGGACTGGAAAAGGGCCATCAGACTGGGAGGGGTAATGCTCAGGTAATTAAAAAAAATTGCAAAAAAATTACAAAAAGACCCAAACAATCAAACCAATATTTGTCTGTCGTCTTCCTCACAGCTGCTTGGGAGGCACAGCAACTAAATCGGAATGACCTTCAAGGGCATCATTTGCTTTCTTCTGTTGTATCGGCATTAGAGTATCAGACTTGAAATGTCTTGGTCTAACGTATTCAGCGGTGTATCTCACTCATAATTGCGCTTTTGTGGAGTCTTTCTGCATTGGGGTTTGCCACTACATTCCAGAGGTAGTCGGTAAGCAGCATTATCGTGATAGTGGGATCAAATAACAGGCTGCTGGGTGGTACTTTTCCCCCCTTTATCATGTTTGCGCTTGTTCTTGATGTTGCTGTGAGTCAATATACCAACTCAATAGGCAATATTTGCTCTTTTCATCTTTATTCTTCCAGAGGTCAGATCAATGGGCTTTGTGTCATACAAACCTCTAGGAAGCTATTGGCATTGTTCAACAAATTCAGTCCATACTTTAACACCCCTCGCAGCTGTGTAACAGTTTTGTTGTGTTTTTTTTCTTGGACGCTCTGTGGTTTTCTTTTAAGCTGCTTCTCCCCGTGCAGGAAAATGATGGACTCTGGCCAGATAGATTTCTACCAACATGACACAGTGTGCAGCAACACCTGCCGCAGCACTAAATTTGATGTGCTGATCAACAGTACCAGGCTTCCTCCAGGGACCTCGGTGCAGCCGAGCCTGTCAAGTCTGGCTTTTGACCCACTTGGAGGACAGGTGCCTCTGCTGACAGGTAGATTTCAGTTGGCATTTAGTTTCTTGCTTATTCCCAAACATATGCCTGGACTGCTGTTCATATCATTGAGTTGACAGAGACTAAAAACTTTTAAAGCCACCTGGATATCATTTATTTGCAATAATGAAACAAGTAAAGTGATTTCTTACAATGATTTTAGGACCTGAGGGGAAACAATGACGGAGGAAATGAGCTGAACATTGAAGTAAAAACATCTGCCTAAAGATGGACCAAACACTGCACAGTGAAAAAATGAAAATCTAGAGGAAAACTATATCAGATTTTCCAGCAGTCTCTCCTCTGTCTTCTCACATTCACTGGTAAAATAGGAGGTTATTGTGCTGTGTTTACAGTATATGTATGCTGTTTTTTCCTCCCATTTCAGAGGTTGTGCATGATGCAGCAGAGGTAGAGGGGACTTTGGGGGACAAGTTTGGCGCAACAGCAGAGTGGAGCCCTGGTGCAGCCCAGCCTGTAAACCATACAACAGCCAATGGACATGCAAAAAAGAGAAAGAGGGCTGACACATCTGGTAAACATAAGAAAGTATATAGTGGTGCTTGTTCAGCAGTTTGAATAGGATGAGGATTGGTGGGTTTGAAGAAAAAGACTCAGAAATGGGTTGGGTGATAGGACAATTAAAGTTTTTTGACTATTAAGGTATAATTCACAGACAATTTAAGTAAAAAAAAAAAAAAAGACCCCTCTGTATACTTCAGCCTTATTGAGCATTAATTGCGTTATATTCAAATAATTAACATTTTAAATTAAAAGTTAGTTAGGGCACAGTTAGTTGCTATGGAACCTCTGTAGCTTTCGTAGGAGACGCCAAATGGGCATATCTTCTGTTTAAAAGCTTTGTAATCCAGCTGTATTCTGCAGTTTTGTATTTGCATGTGAAGGTCACAGGTTTCCCTGACAAGGATCTTTCAAGTGATATGGTATAACCTACACTGGAAACTCTGAAGGGATCGGAGTTGCATCTACTTCTGGCATTAACCATTTTATTAGCTGACCAAGTGCAGTGTCCTGGAGGTAAATTTGGAAAGTGTTACCTCTTTATTATGGCAGGAAGTGAAGGTTTAGCCCATTGACCTTCAGTCCTCCAGAGGCTTTGCATTTGTAACCCGTGTCCTTTAAAGGAAATAGCCCTGCTTCAGCAACACAGCTGTATCCTCTTGGATAAAAATGAACTAACTAATGAGTAAAAGAAACACAACATTCAGTCTCAAATTTCAACCTCCATTGCATAAATAATAGATAAATAAATAAATAAGAGAAACGATAACAACTGTGAATATTAACGTTATCTGCCTCTGGCCCTTATCTTGTTTCATGCCCCATGTTGTCACTGTTGTTTGACACCTCTGATACACAGAGCCACTGAGCCTCTGAATCTGCAGTTGTGCAATGTTATACTATTCCTGCAGACTGGCCTTAAAAAGTTGCTGACCCTGACAGGCAGAGAGTCACGTCCCTTTATATTACCATTGACGGCACCTGACATTTCTAAGTGTGGCTTTTTCTTGCAGGGACCTAAGCTTTTTTTTTTTTTTTAAGGGCTTTTAAAGGTGACCTGATCAGGCATTATTCCAGCTGGACCACAGTAGGTAAAATAGCCTCAAGTGATCCTTTGTGTGAACGGCAAATTGCAGTGCCTCACCGCAAAAGCAGTATTGCTTGTCACATGGCTTTGAACAAATTGACAACTCTGAGAAGAGGCACGCAGCCAATAAGTTTTCTCCTCTATCTAAAGAAATGTGTTGCTTCCCATCAGTGTACATTCCTGACGTGGAGAAATATATGAATTTAGCCTCAGGTAGCTGCAAATGGGATGTGGAATAACATTTATCTCAACAGACATTTAGGCAAACATGAAAGGGGATGCATTTCATGCAAGATGAGATATCAAGTACCTCTGACATGTTATCACTCGAATATACTCAACTTGCATTTTGCTCGGTTTTGCACAGATCCCATGAAATTTTTCATTCTCTCTCCAATCTGCTCGGCCCACCTCTCTCTCCTCTTAGATTACCACTTTTTCCATTTTCCTACTTTCTTAGACTTTTCTCTCTGGTCCTGTTACCTCCCTCTGCCTTTCATCTAACATCCTCTCTCAAAGTGCTGGACCTCTCCCACTTCTTCCCACTCCTTCTATCTTTTTCATTGTTTCACCAACCCTGACACCTCCTCCCATAATTCCCTTTTCATTTTCACACTCTCTTTTCCAATCCTTTCACTCTCTTCTGTTCTCAACCTTCCTCTGCCTTCACACTTCATCTCATTTATCCAATATTTCTTGTTTATTGCTTTGCCTTTTTTTGTATTGTTTCAAGTGTCTGTTGCTGTCCAACTCCAAAGCTCATATAGGAATACATACTTTAACACACATACACAGATCACCTCTAGGATTGTGCCTAAACCACTTTGTTATTTCTCTGTGTCATTTTCATTTTCTCTTTGTCACTTTGAGGTGAAAAGACAACGAAACAGAGACTTAGAGAGTTCCCCATGTCATATAATGCCCTTCCTAATTGACTTCCTCTAGATGGAGTATTGAGCCTGTGGAGGGGTGTGGCAGACTCCGGGTTGATGGGCGAGGTCCTGTCCAGTCTCCAGACTGAATTGTTAGCCACTCTTAAAGGAGTGGAGTTTCGCAGTGAGAAGGCCAACCTGCAGGAGACAGGTGAGTTCCCACAGTGGGACCCGTCTAATCACTGGACTGTAAAAGGAATTGCTTTAATCAAATGGCAGTCAAGTTGAAAAAAAAAGTATAGCAAATTTAAAAAGAAAATTTAAAAAAAATCAAGAAAGTCATGGATATTGATCTTTTTTGTAAAGTGATATCCTGTGCAATATAAGAAATAGTATTCATTGTCCATGTCTCATAACTGATGGTGAATTATTTTGTTTTGTCAGATGCCATCATACTTAATTCCTTGTGTGAGATGTTTGGGCTTTTAGACTCAGTGAAGCAAGCTCTGGACCTGAGACGCAGCCTGATTGAAGAGAGCAAAATCCATAACAGTGTTTATGGTGAGAAAGCTGTTGAAGGCAACATACAGCACATGCAATAATGATCCAGTGGAACCAATGACTCATCTTATGTTTCTTCATAGCGCAGGATGAGATTTTGGAGGAACGGAGGAAGCAGGATTGTGATAAAAGCACATCCTACAAAAGCAAATCCTGGAAACACCTTCGACCTCAACATCACAACCCGTCAAACAGCCGAACAAAGAGTATGCTATCCCCTGTGAAGACAAGGCCGGTAATCCAGCCTCTCTCTGCTACTGGTTTACCTGCCGCATCTTATGCTCAGTTCATCATCAACCGTCAGCTCTTTCATTTCTCTGCCACCACTGACCCGCACCACCGTACTGGAGCTGGCAGGATGGACAGAGACAACAAAAGTACTATGCAGGAAAGAGACCATGATCTCAGTGAGACAGAGAGCCAGGAGAAGGTTCACCAGCAAGAACAGGATGGTATGGACACCTCAGGGATCTACAAAGGGCCTGGACAGAGGACTGCTAAGTCTCAGGAAGCCCCTCATCTTAGGAGCAAGGAAGAAGAGGAGACAGAGGGCTTGCATGACATCGGAAAGGGGATTATAGGGAGAGAGGCATCAAAGAAACATAAAAGTAAGTGAGAGAGATGATCCTAAAGGAATGTTGGAGGACTAAGTGAGGGACTGTGCCTGAGACCCAAGGACTTAAAGGATAAAAGATTCAAAAATAACATTTACTTTGTAGAAAAGTTTTTTTTTTTGGGGGTGATCACATCCACACTTCAGTACTAATAATAGAATTGTATTCTACTACAAGAAGAACTAAAAGAATTGTATTGAATTATCTCAGTGGCATTACAGCATTTGTTATTAAATTGAAATGGCACATTCAAGGGAGCATTTCAGACAAGCTTTTCTAGCATTTTAACAAATCAAAATACTTTGATGAGGTGAAATGATTAGTTGATTCATTGACAAGCAGTTAACCAGCAACAATTTGATAATCAATTAGTCATTTCATTTTTTTTTCTAAGCTAAAACATTCCAAAACTCTACTGGTCCCAGCTTCTCGAATATAATTATTTGATTTTTTTTTAGTCCTACTTTTGGGTTTTTGACTGTTAGTTTGAAAAAAAAGCAATATTTTGCAATATGTCACAATGTGTCACTTCCTTTGTTCTGGGAAAATGCAAAAGGTATTTTTTATTTTACTACTAATATTACTTGGATATTTTGTAGACCAGAAGTGATAGATTTATGCAGGAAATAATTAGTGGTTTGTTGAAAATTATTGTTAGATGCTGCCCTAAAATAGAGAGTTCTCTCTTATCTACTGGATTTAGTTCTAGAAGCCCTACTTCTGACAGAACTCTATTTAAGTGTTTCTAAATTTTAGTGTGATAATGTTATTTAGAAATCTGTAAATGTAATATTTGATTCTACCTTTCGGTTCTTTGGTGATAACATTTTCCTTTATCAGAAAGTAGTTGGCAAATTTTTCAGGTATTTGTGACAAAGTTTCCCAATATTTTTATAATTAACTTCTTATCATATTTGTAATTTAACATACTTATTGTGTGAGTTAACACTTGTGTATTGAATTTTTGTTATAATTTAGATTTTCTGAAATATTTCCACTCTACCTTGTATTTAGGCACTTGTGATAATGCCTAAGTCCTGCCTAAGGTCTACACACCTGACACTCTCTGCCTGAAGACTACATTACTCTAAATTTATATATACTCAGATCTATATATAAAATAAGTATTGTGACTGTTGGCTTGTGCTCTTGCAGGATGCTGTGTATTAATGAGCTGCAAATACAGAATCATGTTAAATAACCCCTTCTCCATTTACTGTAGAAAAATTATAAAAAATATGAAAGTGTTATCTTGTACAATAATGAAAACATTTTAAATAAAAACCTTTACAATTTTAACAGAAGCTGTGTTTAAGCTTGTGTGTCAAGAAATACTCGATTCTTTAATTCTTTTTATGTCAGGTTATTGATGAAAATTGTAAAATACTGGTTGGATATTTCATTCATCTCCTTGTCTTTCTGCAGGTTTGGCTAACCTCTGATGAGCATGACTGTTACATTTATAGAACAGAAGTTAATGGGTAAATCAACAGTAAGCCATAAAGCAGAGAAAACAGCTTCTCTATCAATTTGCCTTTGTGCCATATGATCACAAGGCATAACTGATGTCAAACAATAATTTTTGATATTACAGCCTTTTTGATGTCACTTCCTGGTGTGTTTGACCACCCATTCAAACTTCATCTGATCAAAGATAAAAACATTGCAGCAGTTTTCTGCTCTAGGTGAGGTGCCATTGATTCACTTTTTGAGCACCATGCTGCATGCAAAGACTGTGATAGACGGTGATGGTTTGATCAACAGTTTTTTGACAATTTCCTTCAGAACTGTAACGATATGTTATTATAAATTCATGCACAATGCTGCCTGTGTAGATGTATTTGTTTGTGAGGGGTTATGAGTGTCAGCTAATAAAATTACTTTCATCATAGTGCAGCTGTCAGCTTCCCTGCTGACATCTGTCTTGTTGTTTGAGGGTTGGTTTTTGTTTTTTGTTTTTTAAAATTTGCAACATCCTGTTAGCTTTCCTGTAAATTAAACTATCTTGCACTTGAACAGTTTCAAGCACACATACTCCCTATTTTAAATAAATTTCTACTCTGTCCCTGAAATACCAGGGCATGAAAATGGCTGCCATGCATCAAGTAGGTGTTATTACAGGTGTTAGCTCGACATACGCTGTCCTCTTCTGGTTAAATTAAGTAATTTGCTGAGCAGTCCATCATTCATCTGTCATTCTGGGCTAACAACATTAGAAACTGAGATATGCATTCATTTTGGAAGCCTCAGATGCATCTGTTGGCCCCCTTTAATTTAATTCACAAATTTAATGTTCACACACAACAACAAAATGAATGATGAATAGCCTGCATAATGGTGTCTTGATCCAATTGGGAGTCCATGAGCCACGGCTAAATGTGTCGGCCCAGCCATGTTTTAACAGCAGCTTGGTTCATCCAGGGGACTGGCTGCAGCATCAGCACTTATGCAAGATGTTCAGTGTCTAATGTGAATTGCAAATGCCATGGAAAGCTTTAATCAAAAACAACAGGGCACCTTGCAGCATGTGACAAGTTTCCAGCAGTTCATAATCAAATACACAACCCTAAAGCTTTTACGCGTTATATAGGACCATTAGATATCTGCGAACCTTGCAAATATAATACTTGTCAATGTCACAGTGGCTTCTCAAACCTTTCTGCATGTTCTGGATTTTTACATATAGGTGATCAGATTACATTGAATGATTTCAATAGATTCCTCTTAGGTACTCTCCACCAATCATGGCCATTTGTGCTCAGGAGAAAAAAATATAACCAATATCAAATGCAAATTCAGTGCACATAACGTGACAAGAAGACTGTCTAATTTATGGAGAAATATGCTTTGCACCTGTCGTGGGGAGGTGTAAGGCATGCTTACCTGTCTGTAGTGTGAGAATATAGTATATGACTTGATGAAAAAGTTGCTAATATAAAAGGATTGTTTTAAGTATATGTTATAGATAGCCGATTTAAATAGATCTGAGACAGCTGATACGATTTTAAAATAGGAGACTGAGGATTTCATTGTTAGAGCAGGTATTACTTTTTAAAACACAAGCCTATCTGTGGTGCAAGGGCGTGTAGCTGGCTTAAATGATTAGTATTTCCTCAACCTGTGGCCTTTTTTTTTTTCGTCAGACCGCTAATCCTGTGTACCTGTGCTCGCTGGGTGCATGGTGACAGCTGTTAGGAGTTGCTGGCCAGTGAAGATTACGTATTTCCTCATTAAAATTAAGCCAAATGGATGAAAGGGCAGAGAAAACAGATTAGCGCCTTCTCTGTCTCCACAGACACACACCAGCACACACTGACAATTTTTTTTTTTTTTGGTTATCTAGAGGAACGGTGCGTCGAGGTATATTTATTTTATAGAGATTTGGCCTAACCCTTAACCACGACTACCGCTCACCTAACCCCATCTCCCGCCTGACGCTTTCCCAAACCTCAGTGAAAAACAAATCTTGCATTCACCCTGTCTGGAACTCGACCATCAGCCCACGGATCTAACCCTTATTCTGATTCTCACCTTAAAACGCAGCTTGAAACCTCAAACGGCCCTTTGAAGAGGTAAACACTGGCAAGTACCTGTCCGCGTGCGTAAACGCAAACACACACGCACGCACACGCACGCATACACACACGCACACACACACACGACGCACACACACACACACACACACACACGCACACACACACAAACACACACGCACGCACACACACGCGCAATACGCGCAACACGCACACCGCGGGGTTCCGCGGATGTCGTTGCCGAGCGCAGCCATTTGGAGGCGCCCGGCTCATGCTCTGTACGCGCGGTGGCCCGGTGGAGGCTGGGAAGGAAAGTGGGTCTGAGAAAGAAATCTCTCCCCTCAACTGTTTACCCTGACGTCAGTTTGCAGAACTAGCTCTGCCCTGTCTCCCTCAGTGTCTGTGAAAAACTCCACTCGGTGAGAACCGGGGGGGGAAATAGGTGGGTTCGGCCCCACCACTCGCTCGCCCGGACCTCACGGAGTGAATGAAATGATTCCTTCTGCACGTTCAAAGTGGACTACAACAGCTAGACGATGAACACCTGCACCTTTCTGTTGATTTTGACTGTTCAGATCTACGCCGATGGCATGGAGGGGCCAACAGGTAAGAGCCTCCTTCGCGTTGATCTCCGCAACGCGGTTTGGAAGTTGTTTTACACGTGGATGGAACTCCACCGAGCGCAAAAGCGGAGCGAGTCTGGCGAGGATGCCAACTTTGTATCTCCCCCTCTCTTCCCGAACACGTTGCTGCGTTTATCTGCGGCTTACTGCTGCTTCCAGTGACTTACTAATGGGACAGTGTTAATCCTCCCGGCAGAGAGAAAAAAAAAACAGTTAAAAAATTAACTTTGTGAGGCGAAGTATTGAGTTTTCTTCATGCTTAGACCCCTGCAAATAAAAAAAAGGGGTAATTTAGGAAGGACTGCGCCTGGGTGTTCTGGGGAAAGCTCCCATTTCCCAAAACAACAATCCTCTGCACCGCCCGAGTTTTTTTTCCTTATTGCTAAAACACACGTAAAGTCGCCAGCTGGGATCAGAGCTAGTATAGATTGTGATCCAAAGTTAGTAATGAGTTCATTCTCTCAAACGGACTGAACGACACTCCCACCGACTTTCATCAATATCTTTGGGCATGAATCACCTAAATGAAACCAGCCCGATCCAGGCTGTGGTGACAAACACAGACTGGTACCTGGAGCTGCTCGATACGGACGTTGGGTTGCGTAAATGTGGACTGAGCGACTCCTTTTTAAAAGTTTGCGTTTTAATGTGGTTTGATACGTTGTAATGCTTTTTGATCATTTTTTTTTCTTTTACACCAAGTTCTCATAATGTTATTCCGAGGTGTAGGCTGTGGGGAAATAGTCAGATTCATTCTCAGAGCTACTGGATGAGGTGTAGGCTGTGGGGAAATAGTCAGATTCATTCTCAGAGCTACTGGATTTTCTCCTGAGGCGATGAGCTAACAGTGTGCTCTAAATCTTTTAAGATGATGAAAATGAAACACATCCACATGATAGATGTGTGAAGTTTTTTGGTTTTTTTTTTTAAAAATTCGTATCCCCTTTATTTAAGTCATATTTTCTCTTTTGAGAGCAGACAAGCTGGACTGTAACATGGTGACAAGGTTTTTTTTTTCAGATAAAAAGATCAAAATTATGCAGATTTTAAAACTGACGCCGGCTTTTCCTCATTTCATGTTCATGGTAGTAGGAGAAATAAACCTTTTTTTCTTTTTTGAAAATCAGCTACATATATTAGAGATGGAATGAAAGAGAAAGAGAGGTTAAACTAAATATCTTTGATATTAATCTGGCCCAGACCTTTTCATATTCATCCATCCATATTCTTGTTTTTAAAATCTGCTTTTATTCTCTGAATTCTGTGTCATTTGTGCAATGTAATTACATGGCTATTTCTGGATATATTGTTTAAAGGCCGAAGTGACTTGGTCCTGCTTGAATCTCTTTGTCACACACACACACACACACACACACACTCACACACACACACACACACACACACACTAACACACACACACACACACCAGTGCATAATTTTACCCCTGTGGAACACAGAACCAGGGTAATATAATATAGTGGTAATATTGGTAACATTTACACTGCAGACTGGGTTAACAATGTAGAACAATGCGACAAAGTGCTTGTCAAATGTGTGTTGAAAAAAGCAGCCTGATTATATTGAGATCACGAGGTGATTTGCCTTGAAATGTAGCTGTACTACAAGAGATGAGAAAAACTATTAATGTGCAGTATTGCACACATAATTCACTGTGAAAGAAACAACAACAACAAAAACAACAACAACAACAACAAACCCAAGCAAGCAGAATGTGTATTGCCTAGAGCTGAATGGAGCAGATCATTAAGAGGAATGGGCTGAGACATATGAGGGATTAAATCACACACAGGTAATTAAAGGAGCTGAATGGAACAGTGACACTTCACCATGGCTGCGTGAGAGTGTCTGTCAACAAAAAATTTACAATCTTGTTGTTTTTTTAGTCTGTTAACAGGAGCGTTGCAAGCCTCGCCATCGGCGCTGCTCCTGCCTCCCCATCAGGTGTCAAGTGGTTAATGCTGCCAGTTTTTGTGGCTCCTACCTCATTGTGACTGATCCCCTGGCCTGAGTCCCCTCATCCTTCTCAACCTTCCTGTGTCCTGCCGGAGGAGGAATTAAGGAGCATAAATGCAGCCTTGGCGTGTCTCTTTTGATTAACGCCGCATTTATTGCTTTGATTATGTGTAGACCACAGTGTAACCTTTAGTTAAGGCTCTGCACTCTGGCGTGGATTTCTTGCCTTTTTTACACAACCTAATCCATATTTTCTTCCATGCCTACGCGGTGGTCGTCGAGGTTGCCAGGTCCGGGGAAGTGAAATTATTAGAGGCTATGAAATATGGAGACTCCCTGCTGCATTTGATTGACTATAGTGAGGTTGATAAGAGGAGAGAAAAAAATTCCAGCTTGCGTCATATGTGCTCAGTCACAAAGAGGTTATGAACATGAAAGGCCAGTTTCTGGGTGTATCTCTGTTTTATTTTTTCATTTTTCATGGTGTAAAATCCAATATGACACATTCAGTCCTCTGTCTCTTATGGGAACAGAATGGATGTTCACTTACCATCTGTCCCCTCTATTAGCTGTAAATGTTGTCAACTGAGTGGTGTAATTATCCAGTGTCTCATGACTCATTTCCCAGTTTGATCTAAAGTTAAGGCAGAATATCCTTTTTGCTTATTTCAGTGGATAAGTTAGTACTTGCTGTGAGATGAAAAGGACCGTAAAGGCATAAGAATAAGAGCTGCCATGATATTTTATAAATCGAATAGTCTTTCAGGTAAATTTATATGCAAAAAGGCCATACATCAACAGGTTCCACCTTCTTAAATGTGAAGAGTTGATGCTTTTCTTTGTCATACATGATAGCAAACTGAATATCTTTGGGGTTTGGACTGTCACACAAACAAGACATGACATCACCTTTGGATGTGGGAAAAATGGATTAATCAAGAAAATAACTGTCAGATCAGCCCACATGTGGAGGCATGTACAGGTGCACTGACACACTGATACATACAGGAAACAGATGGTAGGAAAACACTTAACAGTTTAAACAGCAGAAAGAGAAGGCTCTGCTTAAAAAGAGGGCAGACCTGTTTGTGACGTGAGCAAAATTGTTCCTTCAAAAGAATTGTCTTGACCCTACAGTACCATTTAAGTGGTCTGTTATGGCAAATAGTCGTTACGGCATTATTCATCTCATGGGGACTATACATATTGTTTCTTGTGAGTCCAGTGGATGTGTTCACTGTAATAGGCATCTTAACTGAATGGGGAGAAAAAAAGCGCATAAGATGCGTTTGTGAATATTTGAAGATGAAAAAAAAAATGTAACTTGCAGAAAATGTTGCCTTGCAACACAGAACTGCAGCAAAAACCCACAAAGTGGAAGTGTTCCCTGCAGGAGCCAGACCAACATCTGCAGATAATGGGTGAGGGGTGGTAAGGATTTGGCCCAATTCAGACTCTTGAAAAGACTAGTTGATTTCCATCTTTGTGGGATCGCGGGCAGTTATTCAGAGAGTCGATGGAAAACTTTGCAACAAGGGGGAGAAAGAGGACTGGAGGGGAAGAAAAGGGGGAGAGAATTTTAGATAGAGAAGCTAAGAATGACAGAGGGATTTATTCAGATAGATTGTCAGGATGTTTTGTTTTCGACTGAGAACACAGCAGGACTTCAGCTGGGCTTGTGTGTGCCGGCCATTGTGCCTTCAGCACACATGAAAGGATTTTCATGTGTGCGTGCGTGTGTGTGTGATTAAACAGGGTGCCTATGAAAGGAGTCCTCTGCTCTGCAGCCATTTCTGTCTCTGATCTATAGTAATGTGAGGCTAAGTGGAGGACAGCCAGCCCCTGGATTGGCTTACTCATCCCACAAGAGTGGAAGATGAAACATATCCATCTACTGTGTGTGTTCAAGGGATTCTGTTGGATATCAAGTGCCGTGATTGGTTCTCATCACCACTGGAAGCACGTTTCCAATCGTGGGCCTCCTCTGTCTTGAGCTGGTCACATGTCTCACATCGTTGTGATGCATCTCACCTATGTTTGTACTGTGCGTAGGGTGCAGAGGTTTTTTTTTAATTATTGAGAAACTGCAGCCCAAACACATCTTAAGATTGTTTTTCTTTATTAATCCTGCTAAGCATCTTGCTGATCTGTTTTTACTTATTATCTATTAATGTACTGTTTCCAAATCAGTCCCAGCATTTGTGCGGTGAGCTGTGGCCTACTCAGGCAGAGGATAGTTTGCACTTCAGAAAGGTCAAGTACAGGTTGGTTACCAGGCTTCTGAGGCAGAGAAAGAGCAGCTCTTTGCTTTTGAGAACAGGGCAAATCCCCCAAAGCAGGATCATTTCTGCTGCTTGTGTCTCCTCTGTCATGTAGATGGCCCTCCTCCATGTGCCCACACTCCTTCATGTTAAGTCTCACTGGCCAATTCTGCAGGCCCACAAAGAGCGCTGAAAAGAACCACTCGGAGGGAAATCGGGCCGATAGGAGATAATTATACATGACACTTATTAGCCTGTCAAGGTCTTTTTTTATTGTAAGTATATTATTAAGGGGTCAGGAATCAGGACGACTCCAAAAGGACAATGAGTGGGAAACCAAAAAAAAAAGAGAATTTTCTTATTTATAGAACAGTTAAAGAACCATGAAACAGCAGCCAATGAGACAATTTGGAATTAGCACGGCAGCAGCTCACCCATACACATTTCCATAAGCATTAAGGTGAAAGAAAAAAAAAGGGCTCGAGTCAAATGATTGTGGCATTATTTTGCTCGTGTTCTATGTTTGGCTGGACATTCAACAAAGAATCTTCTATTTTTCCTCATTGTTATGCTCTTTTTGGCCAGGCTCTTCAAATGTGGTTCCATCTGTTTTGCAAATGATGCATAGACCGCTTGCTATTTTAATAAACAAAACTTGCACTCTGTGTTGTATGCCATGACTGTTTTAGCATACTGAATGATGGTATACAGTATATGAATGTATGTGTGTACATTGCCTTTTCCATTTTTGTGTATGTGTATGTGCATGTATTAATCAGCGATCTTGTTCATTAGCATCTTTGCCTGTAAGACCAGAAAATCAGGCACTTAAGTCTTGCCATGCAGGCGCTGAGTGACTCAGCCCTGACAATGATGCTAGCAGGGGCTGGAGCTGCCACCACTATGAGCTCTTTGGGGTTACTGTGACACCTTCCAGCACCCTGGAAGTGATGCCAAGACTGAGAGATTTACAGTCAGCAGCCTGCCTTGGCCTGACTCTTCATTTCCACTCCGCAGCAACAGTCAGAGTGCACACTTCCTCTCCCTCAGCCAGCTGTTATTAATGTGGTATTGATCTTTTCGAACTGCAACCAGTCCATTTTACTTAAACGTGATCAGAGTGGCATCCCGCCTATGGCCTGCAAGTTTGATGTAGCCCGCCAGCCAGGACTTGCATGATGTAAGTGCATACGAGAAGCTGGGTCTGTTACAGAGAAACGTTAGCTTTATTGTACGGAGCAAAAGGCAGGTAAAAGTAGAAATCCTCTCAAACATAAAAGAGTGAGAACCATTTCCATAAGAAGGCTGCATATATTGCACATAAGCTATAAAATATCCTGTTGATGTACTGGTCAAAAATGACAGGAGTATTGCACTCATTATCACTTAAAAGCATATGTTTCACTTGAATGATGGACAATGATATTTATCATTCAACACAGATGGGCTAGTGTTTATAGCCTGGATATGAAGAGGGTGAGGCTGCGTAGCTGGAGCTCACACACAGATGTGTAATTACCCAACAAAGAAATAAGAGGGGCTGTGAGTTGCAGCCTTTGCGGTGCCTGTGTTTTCTTCCCCTGAGGTAGCGAGTCCCAGACTGCGAAAAGTGGGTCTGCAAGACTGATGCTGCAAGTGCTGCTCCTTATTCCCTACCCAGAGGAAAGAAATCCTCCTGAGCAGTTTATATTAACCCCACTGGCCACGTTTCGGTACTGCACCTCTCTGTCTGTGTCAACAAAATTCCTTGTAAATGTGGTGTGTAACAAATGCTGAGGTCATGGAGTCAGGGTTCAAGATTAGACCGGGCTTGCGGTGTAGAAATCAGACCTGTTGTTGATCTGTCTGCATAGTCCTCTACATATGAAACCCCCAGTGAAATCTGAACTGCTGACCTTCTCTAAAAGTCAAAACACTGTCTTTAGGACATTTTTCTCTGTGTCAGTGTAATGGATGCAGGCTTTAGTTGTCTTAGTACCATGATGCCTGCTCTCTAAGTGGAAGTGGTATTTCTGGTTTGACCAGTCCCTTTGGGCAAAAAAAACCCATATTCTCACAGAGACCCAGCCATGAACCTGAACACTTATCAGTCTGATGTATCTCACACTTTATTAGACTGATATGCTTTCACATAAAGTTTATTAGGACAGTGGAAATTGAAGAGCATTAAAGTGTAACAGAGCATGGATAATGTCTAGTGTGCTGATTTAAAAGAGCACAGTATTCGAGGCCTTTACAACATGAAATCTAACGTAAATTGGGCTCTTTTAAGAAATGCCATATCTGCTCAGTTATATAGCTTCTAGCTTACATTGCGCATCCGTGTTTGCTGTTGAATTGAAGGCACTTTGTCTCTTTCTCTGCACCATAGTCTAGTGGCACAGCGGTGACACTCAGCAGTGGCGGCTGCTGTGGCTGGCGGGTTAAGGGTAGGTCATGGCAGTTGTGGTTTCACAGGTGCCAGCTGGTGGTAAATAAATCAGCAGACCGATTTCAAACCTGTCGAGCAAATACGACACGTATGAATTACTTGATTCAAAAGCTTATTAACTAGAATGCGGTGTTGACAGACCTTGTTGGTGGCTGCGCGACATTATTGGAGGTTTTTGGGGAGTTCTTCTATGTCCTGTGGTTGTTTTAGTTGTTGGAGTTGCATAGTTTCCACTACAGTGACATGAGGGTTGCATGCAGTTTCATCACAGTTCTGTGTGGGAAAGATTACACACTAGTCTGGCAATTTTTGTTTAAAAAAAGAATAAACAAAAAAAAAAAAAAACAGAAAAAGGGTTTGTAATTTTTGTTATTATTACAGAAGGCTTGCTATCCTTATTTTACCCCGAACTACAGGCACTTTGCATAAGTATTTTGTTTATTGTTAATAGAAGCAGTGGATAGGCAGAGTATTGCAGCATGCTGTGATATGTTAGCAGCATGCTGACATCTGACCACTGGTTGTGTTGAAAAGCTTTTGTCAAGTGATGTTAGTAAAGAGAGTTGGGAAACTCAGGCAGCCCTGGATGTTTTTTTTTACTGATTCAGGTGTTGAAGTGAGCTAGAACAAAAGCAGAGTCTATTGATTTCTCAAAAACAGCCTGTCACAGCCAGCTTATTGTCTTCTTCCTCTTGAAACTCTCCTTTCGATCCTACATGACCTCCTGTCACTTTGACATGCTGCTATTTCAGCAGTTGCTCAGGGGATTGTGAGTACCTTTTTCATAAAAAGAAACATCCCCTTCGCCCCCATGACTGTTGCACATTGTGTCGTTGCAAGATGTTACAGGGGCATGCAGTTCAGGGTTTCTTGCTCCTTACCATTTCACTCGTGTCATGGTATGCAGCACGGATCAAGTCCCCGTTAACAGCACATTCATTGAAAACAGTGTCTATTATTTATTTCTTTGGTCAAGGTGGTATCATTGCCTGATGGCAAAGAGACATCTATATTTGCTGCCCAGTGTATTTAGACAGTGTTGTATGCAGGGTTCTACAAGGACACTAATGAAGAGAGATTGTTCCTGACCAAGAAAATATGTGCCCTTTATCCTCAGATCACTGAGCTGTTGTTGTGTTGCTCAGAAATGGGTACAGCTTGTGCCCAGGTACAAGTAATGCTTGCACATTTACTTTTAATATTCAGCTCTGTTTATATAGATTCCAAAGAGCTGATCTGTGTCTTACCTGAATGCCAGACACAGCAGCTTTGACAAACCTTCCCCCAGGGCAGGGTCCGACAGGGTCCTCCTGCGCTGGTGTTTGCTCCGCTGCTTGGTGTTAACAGCTCGGACAGTTTAAAGACCTTTTCTTCTCCCTGTGCTGGCCCGTCAGCTCAGGCGAGGCTTGTGACGGGGAGGTGATTGTCCTAAGAGATGAAGGGCTTATGGGGTGGACTGAGGTGGGCATCGACATGATCCGGAGTGCTGGTGTGAAGACACTTTCATTTTTCCCTCTATAGAGAAACAAAAGCCATGGCATTCTGTACAGAAGACACATTGCATGTTTGTTCCAGAAGAGCTAGTCCTCCTTTGGTGGTCCTGATGTTTCATGTTTCCTTTTGGTGGTGCTTTTGTTTTTTTTGGAAGTTTTTCCTTATCCGAAAGACTGGGTGTCACATGCTGTACAGATTGTGAAGCCCATCGAGGCAAATTTGTGATTTTGGGCTGTATAAATAAAACTGACTGACATGTCCAAACTAATGCGGCTGGATTTAAAAATGCATCTATTTTCGGCTGTGCATCCACAATAAACTGACCTTTTTGAAAAGACTCTCCCTGGATGATTCTCAAAACTCTTGTCTCACAGTGTCACATGAACATGGGGAAAAAGACGCTTTTCAAAAATGCCAACAACACCAGTGTCAGTGTGATCTATTGTAAATCTTTGGGCTCAAGAGGCATGCTCACGGCTAGTAGAAGAGATTTCGGTGCTCCTGTGTTTTTTTTTTGGGGGGGGGGCATTTTTGGTGTGAATGAGATACGTTTTGAGAGGGGCTAATGTGGACGAGAAGCTTTCATGCCATTTTCAAATAGTGTGGATCTACTGTGGTGAAGGGCAGTGCACCGTTTGTGTGTCTCACATTACCACAAAGCCAGAAATATGCAAGAATGTCAAGGGAGCCCACAGGGTGTCGTTAACAAAGAGCTTAATTCAAAACCACAAATAGTAGATTATAATTATTGCTTATCCCTTCTGTGTGTGTGTGGTGCATGAGTGGGTGCTTGTATGCACATTGGTGAGTGCTTGGGTGTGTGTTTTGTATATGTGGACAGGCCAGATTGGTGATCGTTTGTACCTGATTATGTAAATATTTGCTGAAGTCCTTTGGCTATTTTGAGCTTCCATAAATTACAACCATGTGGAAATTTGTGGTGCTTTTGTTTTACTTTTTTCCTCCATGGTGTGAAAATACTGGTGAAAAAATTAGCACACTAAAGTCCAGGACATGTTCTTCTGATGACAAATGAATTGCACTGCAAAGATCATAAAAGCTGGACTTTGCTTAAGAAACGGACTTTGGAGCGTTAGGGAGTAGTTGGAGTACACAGTGTGTCGGGGACCTCAGAGCAGGTCTGGCCCTGGCCTTTGTCTGTGCAGACAGCTAGGGTAATTAAGAATCAGCTTAGGCCAGGATTATGACTGGAAGTAGGCTGATCACAGGGGACAGGAGAAAAGAATGGTAGTTAATATGGGTATAACTCTGCTTAGCAGTGGTATCATGTGACAATAACACAACTGACAATGGAACCCTGTTGATGCCGAGATCCCTTGCTCTGCACTAATAGGCTTTTCTCCAGATAGCTTTGTTCACCCGCAGTGTGCAGAACTGCACCTTCCTGCTTTATCATCCTTACTCACACATTGAGACTTTTTATAATTTGTCTCAACCTAATTAGAAAATGGTAATGTTTTGCTGAACACCTCCCTGAGGTATTTTAGCAGTGTTCAGATGTATTTGCCTTACACCAGCACCTTTGAAATGAAACATGCATGATTGTTCATCTCTCTTGTGAATGCACATACGCTCTTGCTGTTTTTGAGATATTTTTGTGGAATGTAATTAATGTTCTCATTAACTGAGTGAACGAGCTGTAAGGCAGAACTAAAAGCGTGATACCCTCCGGTTCTTGCCCTCCTCTACTTTAGGAAACATTGTCACTGAAACGGATATGGATATGCCTTTGTTTGGCATGTGAAACAAGGAGTGGTTGGACAGCTACTTTCTTGCTAGTCCAGCCTTTTATTTTGAGCCGCATACAGAGGTAACCTGATGCTCGTAGCCTCTGCACCACCTCCACAAGTGAAGCCATTTGTTGCCCTTTAGAAAGGATATGGAACCAGGTCAGTGTGTCTAACAGCAGTGCTGGGAGAGGGTCTATCCAAACACAGAAAGGTTACATCAAATGGCCCATCTAACTCATGCCATTACTCTTATTTACAACAAACATTGCTGCTATCAGCTCTTCATCTATTAGAAAACATTCCTGCAGGTGGATAGTTTGCAGAATTATCAGTGCATGATGTGACATAGCAATGCTTTGTTTTGACCTTACTGAGAGGGAGCAGGGAATTGTTTTCCACAGTCTTTAAGAGCTAATCCCATCAAGGGGGACTGCGCAGCATGGAGAGCTAACTCAGTCATGTCTGAGGTAGCGCTGCCAGAACAAGAGGCAGACAGGAATGTGTTTGTCTGGCTAACTTGGCTTTATTTTACTCCTGACTGGGAGAGCAAAGGAGGAAACTCCTCC
Source organism: Istiophorus platypterus (assembly GCA_016859345.1). Classification (NCBI taxonomy): domain Eukaryota; kingdom Metazoa; phylum Chordata; class Actinopteri; order Istiophoriformes; family Istiophoridae; genus Istiophorus; species Istiophorus platypterus. The sequence goes on from CM029126.1 coordinate 15,627,253, forward strand.
CACACAACTTGACTTCTTAATTCCTCTTTCTTAGCCGGGATAAGGAGCGAGTGTCTGACTCTTTGAACTCCTGTTTGTTGGTGAAAGCGGGAGATAACTTTCTGATTGGGATTCTGTGGTGGTTTGGGAAGATGCAATGGGGGCTCAGACTGTCATTATGGCAGATGAATTAACTAGGTTTTACTGCACAGAGGAGGGTTCCTCGCTTCACTGGTTGTCTGTTGGCTTGGTTAGGCACATGTGCTCCTGGGGGAGCAGGCTCATTCAGTGCTGGAGCCATGGAACTGAGGATTTATCCCAGTCCAGTGAGTCCCTGTGGCACCACAAACTCCTGCTGAAGGATTTAAGATTGGTCTGCCTGTCTGTCTGTCTTTTTTCCACAGACTTTGGGGAGGAAGATTTTTCTTTAGTTACAATAAATGTCTGTCTGCACCTGTGATTGATACGTGCTGGTTGAAATTGAAAATGAGAGAAGTGTGGTTGAAAGGTGAGGTCAAGAGGACGTTTCATTGATAAGAAAAAGTGGTGAAAGTATTGTTTACTCTTGCTCAGCTGCTGTATGAAATAGGTATAGAATCTTGAAAACGTCGCTTTATATAAAGAGTTTATAAACTTTAATACCTTGTTAATGACTAATGAACCATTTGGATTGGCAGGTTGTGAAAAATCCCTTTGGCTAATTATCATATCTACTACTATTTACAGTATCTTAGTAAGGCATTGTAGGCTTTTTTAATTTTAATAAGTTAATACTGTAGATAGATTTTGCCCCAGCAGCCCTTTTCCAGAAGGTCAGAGGTTAAATGGTCCATAAGCGGGATTTTCCTAATGAATTAAAGAGCTAAAGAGACAAAGTAAATGTATTTCAGGAGGAGGATAAATGCCAGCCAGAGAGATTTTTTTATAGACTGGCATCCCAGAAGTTATCATCAGCCTTTAACTGATCAATGAAGGATTAGTAAATAATTTATTAACCACTGAAATGGCCAATATATGAAACTTATAAACTAGTTATAATTGGAATGATATTAGAAAAATTTACCAAAATCTCTAATTTCTACTTTCTTCAAGATCAGAGGTTTGCACACTGGGAGGTGCATCTTCCCAGTGGTGTGCTAGAGATTTGCATACATTGGTATGGAGGTAGAGATGAAGGGCAAAGATACTTGCTGTGATGAAAGGCACAGGTGCATGCCGATGTTCTAAAAACAACTGGGTGTTAGCTGTCGCAGTTTGGCCACTAATTTGCCCTGAACTGTCAGCAGTTGGAGCCATAGCAGTAGCTGTGACACAGAGCTCATGGAGGCATTTATAGTATTTTAAAACCATCATCACCCTGTTGCAGCAATTTGCATTCAAAATCGCGCTCCTTAGACTTTCTGAAGATATCATGATCTCTGAAGACCATGGCAAAGTAACATCTATGAACGCCGCTTAGAAGTCAGAGAAACAAGATGCTCCATATAACTCCAGAGCTTGCCAAGAAAATCATGTTTTTGAGTTTTCTTCAGTATTAAAATAATCAAGTCATAGAATTATATTTCCATAAGTATATTGCAAACAGGAACTGCTAATAGCTAAGTTGTCTTACTTTTAATGGTAAAATTTGTTAAAATGTAAACAAATATAGGCAGGTATGCCAATTTTGTTATGGTGGGGGGCCCCAAAGTGTTAACCCCTGGTCAGGATAATTTACACAAGTTTAGTATTTTTTTAAAAAAGTTTTCCTTGGCTAAACATGAATCTACAGCTTCAGCCAAAGGGGCTAAAACCCAATCCCAATTATAATAATAATAATAATAATAATAATAATAATAATAATAATAATAATAATAATAATAGTGATAATCCCAATAATCAAGCTAGTTTTAGTGATTGTAGCTAAACACTGAATGCGTTTGCTTTACAGTAATCAGTCGCCATCTGTTTGTTTCTCTTGAAGGCTTTTATTGTGAAGCAGCTACAGAAAGTGTTGAGTCTGGCTGACTGGGAGACGACCATGGAAAAGCATCTGCTTTCTCACAGCTGCTGTCTGCTGCTCTTTTTCATGAGCCATATCTAGTCATTGGGATGTTTTGCACATTGCTTTTTTTTTCTCTTTTATGTTTCGCTCATAAAATTTAATATTGGATGATAATGATATTTTCTGAAAATGCCCCGATTGGCCTTGGCCTGTGATCCACTAAGGACCCTATTATCATTTATTTATTTATTTTCAAAACTCATCTTAAGCTCTTTTATATGATGTCTCACATACACTATGTAACATCTCAAACTACCGGTCATTTTTGAAGGGCCATTTAATGCTCTCTAACAATTTCCCATGTTGAGTTGGTCCTGTGATTCCTGTCATAAACTCAGCCTGAACACATTTTCTTAGACATGGCTTTCACATCCATCCCTGTGTCAAGGAGCTTTTTTGCTTTTAATTTCTCTTTTCATTGCTCCTCCCTTCCATCCTGCGTTTATAACCATTCTCCGTGTTTCCTCTCCATCTTTGTCCTTGTCCTCTCAGCCTTAAGGCTTTTTGGGTATCTACAGTATGCTTAGTGTTTCTGGGAAGGTTTTCAGTATTCTAGGCAGGGCATGAGCTCAAAGCAGAACTGTCTTTGAGTGTGTGTCTACCTGCCTCCCCAGGCACTCATTAAGCTGGTGTGTGAAGGTGTGTGTTTCCGGAGGCTATGGGGGGGGAACATGTGCGCATGCGGAGGTTAAAAGGCCCCCGACAGAGACATAATTTCCCAGCCTGGGGCGATGGGAGAAGGTAACTTCATTAGCCAGTTCCCGCTGTACAGATTAACTCGATTATACTAACCAAGTCTTGATGGCGACAGTGGAGCAGAGTACAAATGTCACACCTGGAATAAAAATATGTGCATGTTTTTTTTTTTTGGTAGTGGTGTGTGTGTATGTGTGTTGGCACTGTGTGTGGGTGGATTTATGTGATGTGGGGGGGTCGATTGATACACTTGGAGCATCTAGCTGCTGTGTAATTTCTAAAGTGACTCATCTTACAATAATGAGCATGTACAGATCTAGAAACCCCTTTCTATAATTTGGTTGATGGTAGTCACGCTTTCAGGCACACGATACCTTTGTTTTGCCCCTCAACCCTTATCATTGTCTTTGTCTTTTTTTTTTTTTTTTTACATTCCTGCCTTACTAACACAAAGCATAACTATCAGGTTTTCCCACTCAGACTTTATCTGCAATATCAGTAAACCTATCTTTTACGCATAATATGCACAAACATTTGCAGTCATGCATAGTCACACACTTGCCCTTTCATTACTCGGAGGGCAAACAACATTAACCTCTTTTAACCTGAATTGATCCACAGCACCTCTTGACTTGACTCAGTTTGTATCATTCACTGGAAGCAGTTCGGTTGCTATATCTTCATGGGCATTTTTGCAGTCTTGTTCCTTCCATTCTTTAAGACTTTATTGACCAGAAAATAGAGGAATTTTTTTCTTCCTTGGGCTGGTTAGATTAGACCTGTCTAAGCCTTCCAAACGAAACTGTATGCTTCAGATTAAACACTTTAAATCTCGTGAGGGAGCTATCTTGAAGGCCACTTTCATGAATTGTCTTGCCTCTTATCCTGTAATGAATTGTAATGGCTTTGTGTCTGCACTCACCTGTTGGAAGAGAACTTTTTTTTTCTCTCTGACTGTGTGTATGTATGTTCTGTATTTTCCACTCACACTGCTATAACATAACATTCATAAAACCAGGCTTCAGTGGCAGTGCAGATTAAAAGGTATTCCTAAGCCCTCTGCCAGACTCCCTGTGAGGTTTTTTTTCCACACACAAAGACACACACACCCACACAAACACACCCAGACACACACATACACACACACGCGCGCACACACACACTACACACACTCTGGCTTGTCAGCTCCCCAGTCATGTATCCCGGTCAAGGCAAAGAATTGAATTGTCTTTGTGTGTTTGTGGGGGTCGGGTGTTTCGGGGAACGCACCATCTCACATGTCCTGATGACAGCCACCCTGTTGGTGATTCAGAGGGATTCTGCAGAGCTGCAGCTTTGATAAAATGTTTGCAGGAAACGAGGACAACTGAGCCCAGTGCAATCTTTATAGAGACAAAACATGTTCCTCATGAAAATGAAGTTGTCCTGGAAATGATGGCTGGAAAGGTGTTTTGGGGGTAATTTTTCTTTCCTCTGTCACTGCTCAGCTAAGATAAGAGATTTTGATGCTGCAGTGTAAAAGATGACGTAGAAACGTGTGTTAACAAGTGCAGATCATAATTTCAGGGAAATTACAGTTTTTGAATTCCTCCAGTCATCACCATTTTTCGTGGCACCGTGTGTGGCACAAGTTCACAGTAGAGTCACCAGGCAGCAGCAAACCTCGACAAAGGCAGACACTCAGGAACATCATTAGTAGTTATATCAACATGAAAGCTAATAACTCACTGTGCCATGTGATTATCTCAGCAGCCACTACATTCACATTGTTTTGGCCTCTAGCAGTGGCAGGGTGGAGAGCTTCCTGTTGCAGGTCCTGTTGCTACCTTTTCAGAGCTGGCTGCATGGAGAAATACTGCCCTCTTTCTATGGCCTTTGATAAAATCATCTAAATCATGAAAAATAACTGCTCTCCCCCTGGAAATCCAGCTATGAATGGTCACGTGATCGAGACTGGCTTTTTCTATTGCCTGAAAATAGGTTCATATCAGCAGCACAGGGCCAAGATACAGAGAGCAGTTTCTGCAGCAGGTTGGACAATGGTCTTTTGGCTTTTCATGTCACTGGACTATGGGCTGCAGCTCTGGTAAAGACACTGTACACTGTAAGATGATTCTGCTATAGGGATTCTGCTTTATCTCTGTTTGTATTGGACCATTTCATGCCACTCAATGAGCAGTTTTGGGTTTTTTTGGCAATGTTGGATTTATAAGGTTGGTTAATTCTTCAGTATAAAGAAGGATGTTGATTTTGAATTATCTATTTGATGACAAATTGATTAGTCACTTAACATAAAATGAGTTGGCAGTTGTGTATCAATAGGTTCATTTTTAAGTAATTTATCAAGCAAAAATACTAAATATCCTCTAGCTATGCGTTTGAAAATTGTCTCTTTCCCTTTTTTAAGAATGTATAATAAATTAAATATCTGTACACAAAAGAAACAATATGATGATTTATAATGGGTATTTTTTTCTCTTTTATAGCATTTTAAAGACTTAAGCGATTCTTTTGATTAATATACTGTAACATTTATCAAGAGAGAAATAATTAGTTTTCTTTGATGCATATATAAATTGTAAAATTGAATTGTAAAATTTCATCTACTTTGATAGATATTTTTAACCATATTGCCAGTTGTTATGGGGTGTATATTTATCATGCAGAATCATATCACAACTTGCATTGCAACCAACAATTATTTCAGTTATCGATTAATTTGAAGGTTATTTTTTTTATTCAGTCTGTAAAACATTAGAGAACAGGGAAAAATGCCTGTGAATGCTGCTGAAAATTGTTCCAGAGCTCAGGGTGAAGTCATCAAATGACTTGTTTAGTCAAAAACCCAAAAATAATCAATTTACAGTCATGTAAGAAAAGGAAATGCTCCTAAATCTCCCATTTGAGAAGCTTTGAGAAGAAAAAGTACTTAAATGATTAATTGATTAACAAATAGTTGAAAGTTCATTTTCTTTCCTTCAATTAATTGACTAACTGTTGCATCTTAAATCCCAACACACATCTACACATCTATATTCTCCCTCGCTTTTCTCTGTCTTTTACACAGATATTGTGGTTAAAAAGAAAGCTGTTATCTCAGCAATGGTGTAGCTCACACCATTTGTGCTCTAGCAGAGCAATGTGTTCAGTTGGGGCCTGAGGGAAGAGGATTAAAATGAAAATATTGTGGAGCGCTCCTTTAGTATCTACCAGAGGTTTCCCCAGATGCACTGTGCATCGACCACCTGGTCCCATAGCTTCTTTTAACCCTCCTCTCGCTCCGCCATACTCTGCCGAAGTCATTTTTACCTGGAGGAGGATTGAGCAAAGGTGGTTAGAAGAAGAGTTTGGCAATGCTGTTATGGCTGGTCAAGCTTTGGTTCCTATTGTCATACTTTCTTTTCAAACATTGGTCCATCCACACCTCGATTGATCGGATCCCTTAATCTGACACTATTTAAACTTGTACCCCCCCCCCCCCCCCCACACACACACACACACAAACACACACACATAGGCTTTCTGTTCCAAGGGGCCTCTCTTTACATGGCTGCCTCCTTTTTCCACATTTTTTTTCGGATGTCTGAGGGCATGTTCTTGGCAAAAGAACTTTGCATGTCTTTGGCGCCCCTGGCACAGAGCGCTAGGAGTTGAAAATGTTTCATTTTTTTCTCAGCATAACAGCGCCACGCTTAAGATGAGTTTTCAGGAGTCTCGCAGCAATAGCCATGACCAAAGCTTCTCATTTGCATGTGTTTAGAGTTGCTGGAGATGAAAAAGAGGTGCTCAGAGTACACAAGCTTATCACCCATCCCTCTCTAGTCTCGTGCTGCCTCTCCCAATTTTCCTTCCCCTTTCTACTTTTCTGTCTATCCCCCACCCGCTTTCTCCCTCTTTTTACTTCTCTGGCTGTATTTCCCTCACCTCTTTCCCTCCCTGCTTCCCTTTGTCCTACCCGCTCCTCATGTATTTCGAGCCCCAGCTCTTCGAGATCTCCTGCCGTCCCGTGTGAAGCCCTCAAATCAACATCAGCAGCAAGCCAGTGTCGTCCTGCAGCAAGACCACACAGCAGCGTGAGATTGATGGGCTGTGTAGCCAGATGCGCTCTGCTTCACTGCACTTTGTGTGTCTGAGCTTGCGTGTGTTTGTGATTTGTTGGACAGATGTCGAAAAAAGGTTTGAGAGAGAAAGAGAGACAAAGAGAGAGAGAGAGAAATAGCAGCCAGGGGAACCAATTTTGCTTTTGTTGAGTTTACATAATTAATGATTTGTTAAACAGAACGGTGTCTACACAAAGTATCAGCTCTGATCCCAAAGGCAAATATTGTCGGGAGGATAAGTGTGGAAAACTCTCAAATGCTTCACAATGAGCTAAGCGAAGCCTCCATATACATTCATTACTCTGGTGGTTGAGGGTAATTAAACTCCAGGTAATGAAAAGCTATAAACACTCATAACTTTTTCTTAGAGCCATTCAAAGTCTTTTGAATCCCTGCTGGATTTTATTGCTAGCATTAAGGATGGGTTGTGACTACACTCAATAATCAGAGACCCGTTTTATTGTTTTACCAGTTTGTTGGTTTCCCTTCTCACCCCCTCCCTCTGCTTTGTGTTAAACCTGTTTGTTAAAGGGCTTTACCAACAAATCAGATGAGACTTAACTTGATCATTAACATTTGTTACAGTATAAATTCAATCATTTTCATGTGCATTTGTTTGTGTATGTCTGTATGTGTTTTCCCTGGAGTTGGGGTTATAGTCCTTTGTCATTCAGAGGCAGAAAGGCTCCAGAGAAACCACTGCGATTAGCCTCCCGCCCCTAGGACGGTATAGCTCTCCAGCACCTGCTCTGTCAGCACCAAAAAGGATATTTATCACACACTCCGGCTCACTCATCACAACCCACTCAGCATGGAAGCAATCTTATCTATATCCTGTCTATATGTATGCAAACACAGAAAAACAAACACAGATATACAGATACTACATCTGCACATGTGGGTAAAAAATATCCATATAATCATAAATGTATATACACACAATTTCCATAATGATCAACAGTGAGATGAATATAGATGAATATAGATTTTCACACACAAACACACACACAAATAGAGATGAACACATAAAGGCACAGTGAACAAATCAGAGATCCTAACTGGGGTGAAACAGGTGCCTGAGCCCCTATGAGAAAACTGCTGAAGCGATTTCATTGACCTACACACACTCTAGGAAAGACTCATAAACACACACATACACACACGCACGCAGTGTGCACCTGTGTGTATCATGGTGATACGTCTGTTTTCACTAATCTCGAATTACATGTTGCTCCCCCCCTCGGGTTTTCTGGTAAAACACTGATGAAGCTACCGCGTCTCTGCTTCACTGTGCCGATGTCCAGTGGTAAAGCTTAGTGGAGTTTCTCAAGTCTATGTCATCTGAAAGACCTGCATCCAAAAAAAAGGGAGAAGTGCACTGAGTACTTAGGATAAAAACCCAAGGATTAAACCTTTCTCTGGTGCAGTGCTGTCTAAATGGATATTAGTAGGCATATTAAATATAAAGTTTTATTAGGCCATGAATTTTGATTCTCTTTGCCAAACCTTATTTAGAAAAGCACCCATATTGACCGGTTGGTTGCTTGATTGGTTACAGTGTAAAAGTTTGCAGAGTGAAAATCATAAAGGTCTGTAACTATAATAAGCAGGATGCTCCTTTTGAGTTGGCTTGTAATTTGACTACCCACTAATACTTAATATTTATTACAAGAATGCATATGAAATGTTTCTTAGAAGAGCGCTGTGAACCATAGAAGGCCTGTTGGCAAACCACTGCACAGAAAAGAAAGTGTTCTGTGTTCAGTGTATAAATTCATGTTTTTATGAATATTTAAGTGAGACATTTTGAAATATAATGTTGCCTCTGCGTTGTTATCTTAAACCTGCATTCATTGATTTTTAGTCAGTTATTTGGCAGTGCAACAAGCTGTAAACAAAACACTGACATATGAAGTTGATATGATGAATGTGTCAGCAAACAGTAGCTCCCTTACACACAGAGTGACATTAGCCTTATTTTTGGACATATTTCTGGCCAAAGTAAGTCCACTCTTCATTCTCCTTTTAGCTCTGTTTTTGATCTCCACAAAATTCTGAGGGAAGTATCTGGCTATTTGCTTTGCTAGTATTTCTAAGACATCATGTGGTACTTTGTAGATAGTGTACTGTCAGTTTTTAGAGCTTTTTCACTGAAAACAGTAGCATACTTAAGCTGAAAACAACCGACAGTAACAGTGAAACAAAATAGAAAAGTTTTGTGCGGTAAAACTATGAGTTAAATTATGGTAAAAAAGTGGCAGGCAGACATGGAGTGTCAGCAACTAGCTGGTGAAGATTTAGCAGCTGAAGAGACGGATTTTCTTCTTAAGAGTTGGTGGAGACTGAAAAACAGAGTCAAAGGGAGGGTGAATATTGGAGTTTCATTTACCTGTCTCCAAACGAAAAGTAATATTTCGCCATATCTGCTGGGTGTGTAAATAAGCAACTAAAAGTTCCCATATCAACTTAAAAACTATGTCAGCTTGGTATAGTTAGCTGTAGTGGCCATTAGTCCATAAGCCTAATCAACTAATGAAATATAAATATGAGGCCAAGAGTGTTTACCAAGCAGCACTGCAAATTCATCTCAAAATCCAATTTATGCAGACACAGCATTAATTGATTATTTCTGTGAAGAGACTTCAATAAAGATTTAAGCCAGTGATGTTGAACCATAGTAGCAGGACACATTTTTTGGGGGAAGAAATTAATGACAATGATGAATGATAAGCTAGATTTTTGCATAATTAGACCTAAGCAACAGTGCATACATTTAGAAAAAACACACACACACAAACACACACACAAACACAAACACAAACACAAACACATACACAAACACATACACATACACATACACACACACACACACAGATGAAGTGCAGTCACTCTGACTCACTGGACTCTGTGGCTTGTGACTGTAATTCAGCCTCAGAGCTCCATAAGTCATATCCATAATGCACGGAATGCAACTGCACAGCGCTAGTTAATAGTACTGAATCACTTTGATGAATAACTGTAGATGAAATGGCTTTAATGTGGTCCTGATTTACTGTTGGTGATTTGTGATAAACCTCTAAGAATCACTGCACCGGACAGAGCACAATTCTTTTTGGAGCCAAAACATTAATAATCTATTGGGAACCAGTTTTGCCATTTTGTCTTCATTATATGTATCTCGTTTAAGTATATGTTTATAAACTAGATTACCAAATATCATTAAATCAGTCTTAATATAAAGGAGTGATTTTAGTAAACAGGATCTCTCTCTCCTTCATTGCAGAGCCGAAAGGACATGATCAAGAGAAAAATAACCGGCAACAAAATTGCAAACATTTGTTGGTTCCATCTTCTTATATATGAGGATTTATTGCATTTCTTTTGATACATTATCTTAAATTCAATAACTTTAGGCATTGGGCTGTTGGTTGGACAAAACAAGACCTTTGACGACTTGATATTAATCATATTGAGAATATTCATTAGCTGAAGCCACTCTGTTTATTGGTTGTACAAAAGTAGCCACATCATGCGTTCAGTAAATGCTGTGGGATAAAGGGGAAAGAGAATGGCCTGTTATGACAATTGATTTTCAATTGTGTGAAACATGAATCGCTTCTAATTGTGTTTTTTGGTTATTAGGAATGTCCTCATAACAAACCTCCAGAACATGTCCGTACGTTGTATAGGTTGAACTGTTCTAATGATTCCTCCAGTGCTATCATGCTGTCCTGTGTCACTTATGTCCTGCTCATCATTAGGTGGATGCTATGAACAGGATTGTATGATCAATACTTCATTCCGCTGCAGCAGTCTCTCACATTCTTCCTCCCTCTCAAATACAGAGTGAACTTCTATGACTGGCTGTTTGTGCGAAGTCGATAACGCATTTGTGCCTGGCCCCCACGAGAGGGACCACTCTGGGTTCATCATTGGCTTATTAGACATACGTTTGTCTCCTATCGACCTGTTAGGCCTGCTGCATGATCCACATCGCTTCCTCTCCACTCGCTCGCAGTTTTTCATATATATATCTAGCGCCCGGTCCGCTGACAGTACGCTGGTTATACATAAAAATTGGCATGGAGAATGACAGCAAATTTGTCTCACTGACGTTTTGGCTGTAATTGTGCCTACAGATATGATGACCCAGTTTCAGGAAAAGAAGTGATAACCGACTCGATGCAAATTGTGTATCACTTCTATGGGCAGTCAGGAAATATGCATAAGGTGATACATACAAGATTCCAATATTTTGAGGGAAATTTCGACCCATTTTGACACGCAGGGGCATGATTTCGTAAGCAAATAATTGTTTCAAAACTGTTGTTTTTTTAAATTATTTTTGTTCGGCTCATTAGCAGGACATAGCTGTGTCGCTCTCACATATTAATCATTATTCTGCCTATCCTTGACTCTAATTGGTAGTCCAGTCTGAGATTCTTCACTCTCTCAGACACTTGATAGGCAAAGTGGCATAGCCTCTCAAAGCCAAATAAGCTTGTTAATACAGAACACTAAGCTTTCAGTGTGTTTATTATGCTTTATCTATGTATATTCTTCAGTGACACTTGTGCTTAAATGCCTCCTTTAGAAGTTCCAGTTCTGCCGAAGAAAGGATTGCGCTTGATTCATTTTCTTTTCACAGGACTGGCAAAAATCCTGAAAAGCATTGTCAAATTAAATTTTTTAAAAACAGGCACAGAGTTATTGGAACTGTTGGAAGTCAATTTTTTGGCTGTGTTTTTTTTATAATTTACAGGTCCATTAATGGCCAAATTGGCAGACTGTTATCCTCTTAAATGGTGAGATGTTGCTCTGAAAATTGTCTGCGTTAAAGTAAAACAGAAAAACAACTTTAATGCTGGCACAAACACTATACATGATGCTGTAAATGTTCCTGTTGTTATTTATACTCAAAAGCATGACTGAATTGCTGTTAAGTTCTGCAGTAATTTTGATATCTACTCCCATAATTTCTCACAAGAAAATACAAATAAGTTCTTCAGTGCTCATTTCCACTGCAAAAAAAAAAAATTCATCTTAAATGTACAGCCAGCGGAGTTTTTACTGTAAACCTGGCAAGTCTGTGATGAGCTCGAGTCTCAGGTGAATAGCTACAGTGAGTCTCTGTTGACAACAGGAAACAAGGATTACATGCTGTCTATCTGTGGCAGGCAGGGCACTAGTCAGGGTTAGTGGTGCTTTCAAGGCCCCGTTCCACACGGCAGTCTTCTCCACTACCCGACCCAGCCTGGAAATAATGGATTATTTTCACCGGACGACTTAACTTTGGTTTTGTTTGCACCTTTGCTTTTGCTGGTGCGAGTGCCTCCTGTCTGTCTGCAAATGGAGGAGAATAACACTTAAAGCAGTGAGCAGTAGGATTCTTATGAAAGAAAATCACAGGACTGAACAGCAATCCATTTTACAGCTAAATGTCAAATATAGTAATCTCAGATGTCTCATTTTGCCAATCATATGCTTAGGTTTTTGGGGTTTTTTTTTCCAGCTAAAGGAGTCGAACGGTAAAGCAGCTGCTCCACTTCTGGCACCACTGGCATTTCTTCCTATTTGAACTCTAGTGATGTTAGTGTTGTACAACAACAGCACAGCAGTTTGAGGCAAGCTCACCTATACACACTCATGACTGACTGATTGATTGATACATGGTGGTGAATCAAAGAACATGGTGCCTTTTCAATCCCAGGCGTAGTATTTGAACATAAATGATAGCTACCATCTTGCCTGTGGCCGTTTGAGCTCACTATAAACACAGACGCGTGGCAGTTGTCGTACACACTGAAAAGTCTGTTTGAGAGGGGACAGAGTTCTTCACAGATGTGAATTTATGTATAAACCCATATGACACATTCTTTTACTGATTGGTTTTGTCGTTTCCCTCCTTTTCCTTCCTGCCAATTATGAGTGGTGATTAGCAATTAGTAGGAGTATTGTAAAAGCAACAGCTCTGTGTGATAAATATGTTAAGAAGGTCCAAGTCGTGTTGGATCTTTTTGCTTCGTGTTGGAGTTGTTTTTTGCATTAGTATCGAAGCGTCATTCTTTTCCCTACATGCTTTGCTCCCACACTCTTGGACACCCTTGCAGTTGAACTGCTCTGTTGATAGGCAAGCCTGTGCTTGCCCATAGCTGACAAACACCCCCTCTCTGGTCCCTAACGGGCTTTGGTTGGGTTAAGAATAGTAATACCCAAGGACTAATTTTCTCTCCATTTGAATACAGTAATGGGTGTTCTTTTTTATCTTAACTAGGAAACACTGGCTGTTTTCGGTTTTTGTTTTTTTTTTTTTTATTTATGAAGGCGCAATGTTAACATTAATGTGAAGTGACGTTTTGGACAGGATGTTTATTGGGTGTAGCAAAGATCGGAGTGTTGCTGAAGGACTGATTTTTGTCGATTAACTCTGAGCAGGAACCTCAAACGGGAAACAAGAGTGTAACCTTGCAGAAGAGAAAGATTCAAAGCAGTGACCAAACTGATTACCCTTGTGCTCACCTTGTCATCTGATAGCTCTGTGAAGAACAGAGAGGGAGAGAAAAGAAGGAGGAGGAAAAGCTGGTAATCTCTGATGGAAGACAGACACTTTTATGCAGATTAGATGCAGAGTATTTTTAACCATGCAAACTCTGGTGGATAACAAATTGTTTGTTTTGGGGCTCTGACAGTTTGTTTGAATATGTAAATATTACAGAGGGAATAGCTTGGAAGGGAGTAAGGCAGGCGGAGATAATGCTTCTCATTTGAAATCAAGTCTTGAGATTAGATGTTGTTGCCTGAGTTTAGAGCTCTTTGTCTTTTAATAACCAGCAACGTCAGGTCTGTCCTTTATTCCGCTTTAGCAGCTTTAATTTAGCTAAAATCATTATATTACACATACTGTTTAAAAGCACAATATACCGCATATTCTGTATCAGTTTGTTCCAGCTATTAAAGCTGTATGATTTTTACATTGAATGAAATATTTAATTACAAATTCAAATGTATTCAGTTTTCCCCACTGAAAACCTCCTGCTCCCTGTGGTCACCATTGTCTGTCACAGAGGAGAACGGAAAGTGATTCAACATTGCTCTACATATCACTGACACAACAAAGAGTGTAAACACAGTTACTGAAGGAAGCATAATTAAAACATGACAAGGCCTTGTCATGTACAATACAGCCAGCTAGTAATAGTGCTGTAATTGGTTGCAATACATTGCTGAACTATAAATCAAAACCTACACTGTAGTTATATATGGCAGGACTACTGTTACCCTTTTTGTCAAGTTTAAATCAAACTTTAGATAATCAATACAAGGAGATGAAATTAATTTCCTTTGCAGGCTGGGTCAGATATAGAAGAAGCTTGGGGCAAAACTACTGCTCCTCCACACCGAAAGCATCGGAGCTGTTTGGCATGATTTGGGCTTCAGATTGAAGTGCTGAGGTTTTCAGGGCACGTAAAACTGGAGACCCCAGGTCAGACCTAGAATATGCTGCGAGAGTGTTTTTCCCATCTGGTGTAGAAAAGGCCTCAAGATCCCCCAGGAAAAGCTGGAGGACATGGGCATAGGCAACAATGGTCCCAAAACCATACTCCCCAGCTGTATAAGTGGCAGAAAATGGATGGATGGTTTGAGTTTATAATGACCCACCAGCAGGCCACTGCATGTTAGGGTTTAAAACTGGATGAACTCAATGCCTGCTTAATTGTGGACTATTCCTGGCCAGCCTCAATTAATTAGAGCAGAGGTTATGCACATCCACCCATTTATATCCTCACCTCACACCCACTTTTCCCCCCTTGTGTTCATGGTCTAAAATCAGCCTAATTTTGGAGGTGACCTGCTGCTCCTGAGATTAAGTTATGTATCATTCCCCTAATCCTTGTTGACAAGTGTGTGTGAGGGGTGAAGCCAACTTCTGCAGCATGTCATCCACTAACAGATGGCATAAATCATTCTCTTAAACGCTGCATTAAGTATTAATCATTCTCAGTGCTGTCACTGTCACACTGCTCGGTGGGCTGTAGGCGTGCAAAGTGTGATTAATGGAGGCGGAGATTTAAGGAGCCACATTTGAGCCCCCCACCCCTTTTACTTAGCTTCCCCTACTGGCTGTGGCAGGACTGATGGGGGCACCTGCACTTCCACAACAATGACCTCGGAGAAGTGGCCAAATGGATCACAGTGGATTATTCCTTCCCTCTGGTGTGGCAAAACCCAGCTCACTCATATTGGAAGAATTGAGCAGTAAATGTATAATCTCTCAAAACTGGTGTGGGATTTATTTTTCATTTGGCTTTGTAGAGTCTGCTTGCTTTTGTCTGTGACTCCTTTTTCTCTAAGAAAAAGAGTTGGAAAATCCAGAGGAATTCGACTGAAGAGACGTATGATAGTTTAGTACAGTCTCCAGGGGAGAGGGCCTCATCCTCTATACTATCACAACCCTGTGTCATGAATATTATCTCTGTAATGTTTATCCACTTCATGACAGAAGGTTTCATGGAATTGTCTTTCTGAAATTAGTTTTCATCAGTTTACTTGAGAAAAAAACAGCGTGAAAAGGCATTTGTGAACTTTGTTGTCATCACCCTCAAAAGTGTCACATATTTCACTTAGTTGCATTTGGACTATTCAGATGTCTTTTCTTTGATTGTTCTTTCAGTATTATCTTTTTTTCATTTTGAGATTTCTCGTATAGAATTTCCAAAACCTGTGAAAAAAAACTAATTTGACAAATTCATGTAAATGCTGTTCAGTCAATGCAGGTTTCCTTTAAACATGAAAACGGTTGTTCACCTAACCTTGATGAAGTAATGACTTTATCCTTAACCATCATGTTTCCTTTAACCCTGACCAAATTGTTTTTGTGCCTTAACCTAACCAAACCTTAACCATAGCAACTTCAATTGGGAAATGCTTCTTTAAATTTTTGTGATGATTTTTGAAGAGCACTGAAAAATGCTCTTGTCCTGCCAACGGAGCCAATTTGGTCAAAAAGCAAAAAAGTTGCACAAGTAGAGACGTGTTTGCTAACAGTAGCCACCATTAGCTATCGGTTATACCAGAGCAAGTAAGACTGTAGCAGCAAGACCAAAGAACTGAAGTGAGTGAGACTGTGTTTTATTACCTAACATGGATGACTTGTTTTCTGATTGTCAAATTAAAAGAACAGTTATATAAAGTGGAATCTAATTTTATACTCATCACTCATGTACAGCAGTTACTTTCAGCTTGACTGTCATCCATTGTTTTCTCTATGGTAAACATCTCCAGCTCCTATGTAACAAAATGAAAACATCCATAAACCATCTCAAACTAGAGCACAGTACTCTACAGTAATTGCTAAGTATGACTCAAGCCTCTAGGCATCCACTCTTGTTCATACTACACTAGCTGAGCACTTTATTAGGAACACTATACTAATACTGGGTAGGACCTCCCTTTGCTCTCAAACAGCCTCAATTCTTCATGGCATGGCTTAAACAAGATGTTGGAAGCTTTCCCTTTAAATTCTGCTCCATTTTGAAATGATTGCATCATATCATTTTTGCAGATTTGCTGCCAGTCTCCTGCTCTACCACATCCCAAAGGTGTTTTACTGAATTCAGATCTGGTGACTGGGGAGGCCACCGAAGTATTTGAACTCACTGTCATGACCAGTCAGAGACGACTATCGCTTTATGAGATGGTGCATTATCATGCTGGAAGTAGCCAGATGAAGATGGTAAATTGTTGCCATAAATTGATAATAGTCATGTAGATTGTGACATTCAAACAATGACTGATAAATAATAAAGGACCAAAAGTGCCTAGAAAACATTCCCCACATCATTACACCATCAGCACCAGTCTGGACTATTAACACAGGGCAGGTTGGGTCCATGGATTCTTGCTGTTGAAGCCAGATTTTGACCCGACCGTCCGCTGCATCAACAGAAATCCACATTAACCAGACGGCTACATTTTTCCAGTCTTCAACTATCCGGTTTCTATGAGCCTGTGCTCACTGCAGCTTTGGGTTTCTCTAGTGACAGAAGTGGAAACCAAAATGATCATCTTCTTTTGTAGCTCATTCCCCTCAAGGTTCAACGTGTTGTGCTTTCTGTTATGTTTTCTGCTCACCACAGTTTTAAAGACTGGTAATCTGAGTTAACGTAGCCTTTCTGTCACCTTGAACTAGTCTGGCTATTCTGCTCTGACTTCTCTTTGCAACAAGATATTTTGGTTTGCAGAACTGCCACTCATTAGATGTTTTTTCTCTTTTTGACACTATTCTGACTAAAATCTAGAGACTTTTGTGTGAAAATCCCAGGGAATCAGTGGTTTCAGAAATACACAAACCATCCAATCTGGCACTAACAAACATGCCACAGTCAAAGTCCCTGGGATCACGTTTTTTCCCCATTTTGATATTTGATGTGAACATTAACTATAGCTCCTGATCTGTAAGTGTAACCTGTGAGCATGTTGATTTCCTGTTAAGTATTACTTGATGGCATCTGCTTAAACTCAAATTAATGTTTGTCTCAGGAAAACATACATTGATATCCCGTAATTATAGTGGTTTTCGGTGCAGGCCTAATCCTCTCATGTGGAGAGATTTCTCCGCATCATCCTTCATCATGTTTCCAGTCCCTTAAATGGCCTTCCAGTTATGTGCAGTGGCAGCGCTGGCTTCAGGATTAACACTCTCCTCTCTTGCTCTCCACATTATTTCACCACCCTTGCCTCTTGGTGCCTTAGCTCCTGCTCTTCTCGCCAGTTCCTGTAATCTGACATTGATGCAAAGTGAAAGACCACTGGCGCTCCTCCGACATCCCTATTCAGGCCCCTCTATGCCTGGTCTCCAATCAACTGCCTTTGCATTGCATGTTCTTAGCTTCAGGCTCCAAGCTTCATCTCCCCCACCCTAAGTCCCTCGACTCCCTCCCTCAGCTCCACCGCTGCTAGGATGCTGCACTCAGAGCTGCAACTAATGTGGTTTGGCGAGCCGTGCGACATGAGATAAAATGCATAATTATGTTGTCAGAGGATGGAAACATCTCAGTCTCTAGACATCAAGATGGGATTCTATCACTTCAATCTGCATCCTTTAGTCTGAAGTGTTAATAAAGAGGCTCACACTGTCCATGATGGCAGCTGGCGAGATCTAGTTGGTACATGTTTCCACCAATCTGAGCAGTTATCTCCTCAAAAAAGGTTTGTTTCAGAGATCCTGCCAAGATGTCCTTTTGCTCCATGGGTACCGCAGTGAAGGTATTTTTAATGATGTGCTGTTAAGCCCTTTTAAATCAGCTATAGGGCCGGTGTTCATCTTTAGATTCATCTTTAGATATATGTGTGTATGTTAATGTAAATTAATTTGATGTTAAGACATACTTAACAAGAATTGCTCTCAGTGTTCCTTCAACAATTAACCTTGAAAGATAAGTCCTCAGAATTTCTTCTGAGGACTTTACTTCTTTTTGTCAACGTTGGTTCTGATAATTAGGTGATGAAGATATTAATCAGTGCCTGGTTAACCTTTTTTAAGGTGCCTCTTCATTTTTCAGCTTGAATGCAATTGCAGTATGGTTGAATGATGTGTAACGATGTATGCAGAAATCATTTTGGGAACAAGAGGGGATAGAGGTGCCTGTGCACACAGGACATAAACAATTAAAACAAACACTATGAATGATTCCTCTGCTTATGGAAGATACAGATTCCACAACATTCAGCGTGAAACTGCAATTTCATAGAACTTGCCAGACATAACAATAGTTGTCCAATTTCAGGATAATTAGATTTTCTAATTAGAAAACGAATGGATCCCTCTGAACATCTTCCTGAGCATAAGCTAGACAGATGCATGCTGAGAAAATGTGAAGTATATTAGCAGGGACCCTCCAAGTATATGAAAAACAATCGCATTGTGGAAGGAGGGTATTAGAGAAAGAAGCCTCATAAAAAGCCGCTCAGCCCCCCACTCCAGTCTAATGCCAGGTGTCCCTCGGTATTTCCACCTTTAATCTTCTCAGTGAGAGGTCTAAAACTACTTGATCCCTGATTAAGCCCCTTAACTCATTTTACTTTGGCTGTGTAATGAGGCTCTAAAAGTCCCAATGCGAAGATCGGTAGGAGAAAGGCTCCTTTGATGCTGTCAGTATGTTGTTATGCTTGGAAAATACTCTAAAAACTCATCTCTAACACTGTAGGTTTGATTTTGCAGAGTTGTGTGCGAATTACATTACTGTACTTAAATTAGAAATTAGGGAGGATTGTGGAATGAAAATGTTTCCCTTCTCTCCACAATTCATTTACTCTTTCAAGACCTTAAAAGACCCAAGTTTGTGCCTTCATTGAGGATATTATTACAGAACAGTGCAGTACTGATGTAGAAAAACTGCAAGTAGACACCTCATGAAAGGTTTGGATTATTTTCTGACCTTTTACTAAATGGTATTGGTCTTTGAAAGCAGCTAAAACCTTTTCACAAGGTGCCACCATGAAAATTTATTGGAGGTTCATTTACGGCCTCTGGAAAATGATCCTTCCTTTGAGCCTTAGTGTGGGAAAGAGAGTTCTTAATCAGTTGTACTCACAAAAACACTATTGGCTTTCAAAACATACATTTTTAGAGCAAAATGGCGTATTTTGCTCAGCTACTAATATTGTCTCGAAGTCTCTTAATACATGAACAAATGAAGAATTTGTTCTTTTTTTGCATGATTGGTAAAAAAATGTAGGAGATGTAAAACAAGTGTCATTTTAAATGATTGGCTCTGAATTATAAGTAGCATACTAGTCACACAGTGTTTCTGTGATTTTTGACAAGAATGTGCTACAATTTCAGTGGGGGCATTTCATCTGGTATTTGATGACTTGTTGTCTACACTCAAAAAAAGGAATTCTGAGTTCTCATAGTACTAAATCATCTTGGACAAAGTTAAGCTGTAAAATGAAAAATAGATCCATAGAGATAGATTGGTAAGAAAGGCCTAAGTAAAGATATATCTTGTTTCGTAAATTAAGCCAGTGTCATTAAATCTTAAGTAGAAACTTCAGATGAGAATGATGTGAGTCAAGCTCTGGTCAAATCTTGCCTTCGTGTAAAAGCCAAATTTCTCTACAGCTGTAGCTCTCCCAATCTCTCCTCTCAGTTCTCTGAGTCTGAAGTCTGAATCTCGCAGCCATCTTGTGGCTGCATAACCTCTGCATGGGACCCACAACTGGGGCTGAATATGTGAGGAGGAGATGGAAGTAGCCTGTGGGGCATTCCATCAGCAGGGCTGACCAACTGGGGCAGAATTGCAACTGAGGCCCAGCAGGGTGCAGATATATCTGAAGGCTCTGTACGCTCTTATGTTGGCTTTGTTAATGCCCAGGGTTACACCCTGCATTAACACTGTTGATCAGAGAGTTTGCCACAGGCATTAGATATTAAAGAAATATTTGTTGCTGCAATGTTAATATACATCATGGAGCTCATGTGCATGATTTCAGTTTTTTTTTTCCGGGTTTTACTATGTTTGAAGAATTTGGCCGATTTTATTAATATGTAGTTTCGAGCATTAAAGATGTTTTATTGCATAGTTATATATTGTTTGGCATTTATATTAGATTAAAAAAGACACTGTAAATGTGAACCAATAACAGATTGCAAGTAATGTCTTTTCTTTTCTGTCAGAAGTCATGCACAGTGTCAGAGCAAATATGTTAAAAAAGAAAAATGTTAAGAGGAATTTGCAGCCAGGGTCCACAGTAGTGTGTATGGCCCTTACTCTCCTGGCCTGCAGCCATATGTAACAAATGAGCCCCTTGCTCGCCATCTTCCAGCGCTGACCCTGTACACCTGCCAGAAAAATGTCCTTATTATGCAGATTTCTTAGAATTTTTGGAATTTTTGGATCTCATAAATTATCTTCAGCAGTAGAATTAGAGGAGTCCTCAAAGAAATGGAGTGTAAAGGATCGATGCTTTGCAGGGCCCAAAGGGACCATTCCCTGTGTTCTTATAGTAATTTCATGTTGAATTTCATATGGTCCTAAAAGGTCTGAAAAATGTGCTGCGCTGCTACCTGTAGAGTTTTCCCTCACCAGTTGTGACTGTCGAATGAAGTAGCAGCATTTCAATGATTAGTACATATATGTCAGTATAATTTAGCAAAATAAAAAGGTGGCCAAGCCATCAAATCATTGCTTCTCCTTCCTTATGTGTCCATGACAGCTGCTGCTGTCATGGCCACCGGTTTTGTTCAGAGTTTATTGTGAGCTGGTGCATTGTGTTTTCCTTTTTAACATCTGCACACATGAGGAGTTCATCACAGCTCACGCAGGGCACAGTGACTGAAGCTGCAGAGGGATTTCTGAATTTGCTTTTTCGTTCTGAACCCATAGGAAGAGAGGCGGGGGGGTGATCAGCAGAGGGACAGAGTTTGATTGAAAGGCCATCACTGGCCTTTTCGTATGACTCAGTGGAAAATTTGCCTCAGTGCGCTTGGCTGCTCTGTGGCTACAGAGGTGCTTCCTGGGGCAAGTTTGAGCCCATTCTTCAACCCTCACTGCCCTCACAATGGGCCAATAGTTTAATTAGCTTTCTAACAACGAGTCTTGGCAGCTTTCCCTTTCTTTGCTTCCCCCAGGTCTTCTCACCTGAGACACTGTCCCCTACTGGTTGGCTGATGTCCAGTAGACATTGCCACTCCCTATGACCTTTCTCTCTCTAGCTCTCACTGTAGAAAACACACTACTTTTATTTGAAGTACAAATAAGATTGCAGTTGAATTTTAATGCATGCTTTGTGATGGTGCAGTATTATCACCTTGCCATCAATGGCAATCTCTTTAATATACAAGTAATGAATCTAGTTTTCTACATGAGGCCTCTTAAATATTTTCTTTGTCCATGTAGTTTCTCCAGGTGTGAATTGGATATTCATGGTGTTAGGTTCTGACATATACGACTCCAAACCGCAGGAACAGAGTGGAAATGTGGAATTGGTCAAAATGGTATTTTCCAACCAGAGAGCATTGAGTCTGTCTTCAAAGGGCTTTAACTGAAGCATGGTTAATCACTTTGAACAAGGCTTTTTGTTTCTGCTGTCTTTCTTGACCTAACATGACTGGGACGCGGTATTGTCCTCATCTCGTCGCAGACGCAGCCTGCAAGCGCTCTGCAACCCAGACGCTCCTTCAGAACTGCACTGATTAGTCCCCAGGAGACTGGTGGAAACACCCTCACACACATGACCAAAAACCAACCCAGGCTTAAATGTAATGCTGATGTTTTTCTCGTTATGGATCTGGAAGTTATCATGACTTAAAATATTCCAACCACACATTGATGTGGAATACCAATGGGTTGTGAGATGGCCAGTGCTCAATACAACTCTGATTTTTCACATTCCACAGGGACAGCTAAACTAACAAAGTCTAGGCTTTCAGTCTGGATCTTTTTAGACATAGACCCTACAGCGCAGGAGGACCGGTGCAGGGCAGGGCAGGTCAGGTCAGGGGGCCGAACACTACACCAGTAACAGTTAAAACAGTTTAATTGCTTCCTTCACCTCTTTAGAGTGGAGGAAGGGATAAGAATCAACTGAGAGATCTGGGTTTTTGTGCAAACGACAGTTGGGACAGTTAGAACTTAGGTTCATTTGGTGTGTCTGTGGCCATCTCTATTTGGATTGAGTGTGAAGGTACATCCTCATGTTTGATTGCTGGATGTCTATTCCAATTTCTCCACACGCTCCTCTTTGTTAAGGGCCTGTCTGCACTGTGTGAGTCCCTGCAGCAGCCTATAAGACACATAACTGTGTGAATAAATGCTTTTAGACTGAGGCAGGGGCTCACATACAGATTCTCAGGCATGCATTTATAAGCAGATCATGTTTAGATGCACGGAACTGGCCATTTGGCTTCAGCCACAGTGAGATTGATGCAGAAGACCACGTGACTGGGCAGGTGGCAGCTGCACCAGGAAGTATATCCACAGCAGGCCAAATGACCATTTGCTCACAGGAGCTGCCCGGATACGAGGAGATGATCAGGTGGGCATTGACGGCTGGCTGGGTGTCAGCCCAGAAAGGGGTGGCGGAGTAGGTGGAGGCTGGAAGAGAGGAGAGAACCGTGCCTTTTTAGTTGAGTTTGACACTTCGCCCCCCAAAGCGTTTGATTATTCAGCTTTTCTTTCATTCTTTTTCAGTGCAGCGCTTGTTGATGTTGTCATTCAGATTGGCATTGTTTTTCGGAACTTGCCCCATAGGACAGTTCCTGACTGCTCAGAGCCATCTGGAGAACCAGGTTCTCTATTTTCATAGGAACTGAAGCTGGTTCTTATACTGTCGCTTCAGAAAGGCACATAGGTGTGTTTTCCTCTCCCGGGAGTTAAGAGCTACATCCAAAAAACAATTTGCTTGTTCACTCATACACTACCTACTACATAATAGACACTTAACAGTACTCTAAGTTGAGATTTTGTAGATATGTGCATCCTCACTGAAAGGGTAGGGATTCACACAATGAGTTGTGCCATAGTGTAATACTTATCTCTACTGTTCAGGTTCGTCTTGTCACCATATCCGTACAGCTGATCTTCATATATGAAAAAAATAAGCAAAACAATTCTCATGTTTTAGATGCTGAGGTCAGGCAATGTTTGACAATAAGAATATATGATTGGTTATCAGAATATTTGTCACTTTTTTTCAAAAAATTTAACAAGAGCCTCCCTTGTTGCAGTTGTGTCTTAGACCCTGACTGGCTGAAAAAGACAAATGTCTTATGGTCCATCACTATTTCCAGGACCTCCTTCACTACATCATCCAGACACAGCTACATTTTACAGAATTAGTTCCTTTACAAAGTGTCTGTTTCTATCTCTATCCATGTTTCTTAAATGTAAAAGGGCATTCATCCAGCTAGAGCTTGAAATGAAAAAGATTTTGAAAAGCGTGTCACCAGACATGAGAGATTTTGCCCTGCTATTTAAACTGATTTAATACATGGGCCTTTCAGTTTGGATATGCTGTTGTGATTCATTTGTGTCCCGTATGTCATTTTATGTGGAGGTGAAGAGAAATGCAGAGTGGAGATGAGTGGCACAGTAACCCGACTCTACCTGGGGAAAGACATCAGGTCAAAATAGAACAACATTTTGTGTGTGTGTGTGTGTGGGTGGGGGGGGGGGGGGTCTATAATTAAAAGTAACTGCTTATCAGCAGTGTGAACAAAGATTTCTGCTACCCCTACCCTAATCCCATGGAAACTGGGAAGTGGAATAATTGATATTTTCTTTTTCTTCTGAGGGAAGGAGAAACAGGAGACAACAAGCTCCGACTGCTCTTGTCTTAGCATCCCCATTTTCCTTTGTGTGACCCTGAGAGTAGCACAGTAGGGCTGGTATTGAAAGAGTAACAGTATTTTTAACTCTTATTCACACAATGGTCATATTTGCATATATAAAATGCTCAGTACAACGCCGTGAGTATGCTATGTTAGAATACTTCTCTGAATAGTAAAAAGGGAGTGCTCTTGAAACCAGCCAAGGTTGTAACTACTGAGGTCCAAATTTTGTATATTTTCATGCAACTTCTCATCATCTTTATGACCTGTGCGCGACACCGAGACTTTTACCGGGACACTAACAGAGCACCTTTCTCAGACAAGGTTTCAGTGCAGTCTCTCTCTGCTAATAAGTTGCACAGCTCAGTGGTCATGACCCTATCCTTGCACTAATACTGGACAGCCTCTTTCTAAAGCAGATTCAAATGACTCCTTGGCTCCCCATCCGTGCACCAGTAGCCCAAGTGGCATTACCTTTCTTCACTGATAATCCCCTAAAATGTCAGGCCTAAGTAAGAGGATGCTCCTTGTCTGCTTAGCTGTGGAGTCACCAGTCTTATTTAAATAATATCCAGTCTGACCTGACAAGACTATTGTGAAGCCTAATTAATTAGCTGCATGTTTTTGACTCAACAATCAGCACTGTTTGATGTTTGTGACATTCGCTGTCATACAGATTTCTTGCTTTCATTAATGTCATAGATTTACACGGGGTGTTGCTCCATCACTTAGCATTAAACTAGCTTAGCTGTGGGTTAAAACAGGTCCTGTTAAACCTTTCACAGGTTTTGCAGGCACTGGAATGCCATGTTTAATGTGATTTGTCTCTTAACAGCCCTGAACAAACATTTTCTCAATCAGTTCTGCCAACTGTTAAAAAAGTTTTGTTTATTTCACATAAGAGATTTTGTATTTTTGTTGTCGATTTTTTTTTTCACTTGTTTGTAGTGAGCGTGGCTCAAAGGTGATGTCATGTATTTGGGTGCGCCAATCAAATGTAATCAAACCATGAAGTAGAACAGCGTTTGAGTATGAAACCCTTAATAAAAAATCCCTATGCAGGTTTTTTTCCAAGCTTAAACTTTGATTGGTGATTGTTGTCACTGTTATTTAATCTTAAAGAAAAAAACTTTTGAAATGGAAAGTTCTCAGGGGCTTTAAAATTTGGCTTTGTGAATGAGTCATGGCCTTTGGTGCTACAAATGAAAATTTGTCTCACCAAAGCCTAAAGTTATAGACTTTATTAAAATGGAAGATGACTTTTTGTGGTGGAATGTGCAGATTTGTGCCACATTCACGAAGTCTACAGCTTTTGTTGTTTGGTTTGAAGTAAAATTTTAAACGGTTTTGAGTTTGATTTCCCTGGCATTTGGAAAAGAACCCAAGGCAGTGAAAAGATTAAACTTTTGCAAGACATTAGAGTACCTTTAACATCCCTAGCAGAGTAGCATTTTACTCTTTAAAAAGGGTAAAATTATCTGCCCTTTGTCTCTTATCCATTGATGTCAAATGGAGAATGAAGGGGAGAACGAAAGAGCACACATATCTTGTGCTATATGCACAATGGGAACAATTTTTGTGAGGGAGAAAGAGTGAGAGACAAAAATAATATAAAAAAGGCATAGTGAATGAAAAATACTAACTGAAATGCTCTTCTCCCACTCCATCCCTTCATGTGATCCTATATGTGGGTTAGCGGAATTGAAAGGCTGCAGGTTGTGGAGACAGCAATTGGCTGCCTTTGTGTTAGTGGAATTGACAGGCAGCAGTGAAGCTGCTAGCGGGTGTGTGGTTTAGCTGACTTGATAGACACCGGGGTTTTTTTGTTTTGTTTTGTT
Source organism: Istiophorus platypterus (assembly GCA_016859345.1). Taxonomy (NCBI): domain Eukaryota; kingdom Metazoa; phylum Chordata; class Actinopteri; order Istiophoriformes; family Istiophoridae; genus Istiophorus; species Istiophorus platypterus. The sequence goes on from CM029126.1 coordinate 15,653,242, forward strand.
TTTGTTTTTTTTGGATTGTTTTTTTTTTTTTTTTTACCCAGCGAGTCGGGACGCCACAGGCGGTTTGATTAGGATGCACAGTCAGATGGAGTTGGCTCAGCTTGTCAGGCGTTGCATACGAGTGGCTGAGGTCAGATGGGGTGGGAAATGGGAGTCCATAGTTTCTGTTAATGTGGGAGCTTGTGTGTTTACATCAAATACTTGTGGACATTAAATCCAGAGATGTTGCTCGGGACATTTAATTGAACCCTTAAGTCATCTCCCTTGCCTGAATGATGCTGATAACAGAGAACCCTGGCACTGCGGGACAGTTTGATACAAATCACACAAGAAAGACCAAACTGTAAACCAGGAGGTTGTTCTCTATCTGTTGTGGTTAAGACAGTGAATGAATCAGATATTTACTTTAGCTGTTTAGTTGCTACAACAACATAGAGGAAGTGTTAACAGGTGGAAACTTTCAAGTCAGTAAGGTTTAACTTTTCAGTCACAGTATGCAGATATTGTACTGCAGCTCCTTTTCCCATGGACCTAGAGAGGTTAGCGTGCTTGTGAGTAATGTGTTCATTATTAAGTATGTTTTTTTTTTTTTGACGCATTATAATCACCTCTTAAGCACATTTGAATTACATCATAGTGTGGAGAATGCACCAATATGATTCATAATGGACTCATAATGTTAAAATGGATTATGAGTAATTATGATTAGGTCATAACTTATTAGTATCTAAATGAAAGACATCAATTACATTCATAGTGTGAGACTTATCTCCTTTTTTATGAGCTCTAAAACTGTCACATGACATCATGTTTTAATTTCATTTCAGGGGGAATTATTTACACCAGGATGCATCAAGCTCAAATATTCACTTTGGTCATATGAGAAACCACAGCCTAGCTTGATAACAGCTATTAAATGAATATTTGGGATTACATCAAAAACAATATGTGGCATTGATGGCATGGACTCAAATACTGCTTCCAAATATGTTGCAGCGGCATGAACAGTCTGGGGAAAAAAAATAACATTGGCAAATGCTGTTAAAGAAATTCAATGGAAAAATTAGCTGTTTGTCATTATCCTTAATAAAAAATAAGTAGTTCAGAAAAGAGATGAAAGACAAGGAAAAAAATAGGATCCATCTTGTTGTCGGTGAATCTAGAAGCTTGAATTGAATTGACATTGGATCTTCATCATCTGAAATCTACTGTTCAGGTCTGTCTTGTCACAATATCCATAGACTATTAGGATTAGGGCTGCTACTTATGTAATTTCATTATTGTTTTTATTTTTTTTTTGTTTTGTGTATAAAATGTCATAAAAAGGTGACCACCATCACAGTTTCCCACAGCCCAAGGTGAGGTCTTTAAACTGTTTTGTACAACCAAGTCCAGAATCCAGTCCAGAATAGGGAATTATTATTGCAAGTTCCCAAAGCCCAGGCTGGCACCTCCGGACTCCTTCTTTGATCTGACATCACTCCGAAACCAATAGCTATTCAGTTGGTCATCATATATGACAAAAATAAGCAAAAACAATTCTCATGTTTTAGATGCTGAGGTCAGGCAGTGTTTGACAATACGAATATATTATTGGTTATCAGAATATTTGTCACTTTTTTCAGTTGTTCAAATAAATAATGGGATCAATTAAGCATCTTTAAAACAGGGCAGTTTTTTGGCTCAAATCTCATTGAATGTTCAAAAAATTTAATAAGAGCCCCCCTTGTTGCAGTTGTGTCTTAGACCCTGACTGGCTGAAAAAGACAAATGTCTTATGGTCCATCACTATTTCCAGGACCTCCTTCACTACATCATCCAGACACAGCTACATTTTACAGAATTAGTTCCTTTACAAAGTGTCTGTTTCTATCTCTATCCATGTTTCTTAAATGTAAAAGGGCATTCATCCAGCTAGAGCTTGAAATGAAAAAGATTTTGAAAAGCGTGTCACCAGACATGAGAGATTTCGCCCTGCTATTTAAACTGATTTAATACATGGGCCTTTCAGTTTGGATTTGCTGTTGTGATTCATTTGTGTCCTGTATGTCATTTTATGTGGAGGTGAAGAGAAATGCAGAGTGGAGATGAGTGGCACAGTAACCCGACTCTACCTGGGGAAAGACATCAGGTCAAAATAGAACAACATTTTGTGTGTGTGTGTGTGTGTGTGTGTGTGGGTGGGGGGGGGTGTCTATAATTAAAAGTAACTGCTTATCAGCAGTGTGAACAAAGATTTCTGCTACCCCTACCCTAATCCCATGGAAACTGGGAAGTGGAATAATTGATGTTTTCTTTTTCTTCTGAGGGAAGGAGAAACAGGAGACAACAAGCTCCGACTGCTCTTGTCTTAGCATCCCCATTTTCCTTTGTGTGACCCTGAGAGTAGCACAGTAGGGCTGGTATTGAAAGAGTAACAGTAGATTTAACTCTTATTCTACGGACAGCTGAGATACTTTTATCAACCCACCACTGATTAGAAAATTTTGTACCAGTCTTTTAATATAAAGGCAAAATTAATATCAAGATGAATTGCAGTCGATTCTCATGATTTTGGCACAAATACAGGGGGACTGTTTTTGTTATCGATCAAAATCAATAAAAAAGGGTGTATATATGTATGTGTGTATATGTGTATATGTATATATGTATATATATATATATGTATATATATAAATATATATGTGTATATATGTATACATATATATACATATATATATGTGTATATATATGTATACATATATATATGTATATGTGTATATATATGTATATATGTATGTATATGTATATGTATATATATATATATATATATATATATATATATATATATATATATATATATATATATATGTATATATATGTATATATATATATATGTATATATATGTATATATATATATATGTATGTATATATATATATATATATATATATATATATATATGTATATATATATGTGTGTGTGTGTGTATATGTGTATGTATGTATGTATATATTTATATGTATATGTGTATATATGTAAATATGTTTATATATATGTATATATGTATATATGTATGTATATATATATGTATATATGTATGTATATATGTATATATATGTATGTATATATGTATGTATATGTGTGTGTGTGTGTGTGTGTGTGTGTGTGTGTGTATAGAGAGGCAAAATTCAAGATATTAGAGGGAATTAGTCACTAAGGAAAATATCAACAGTTCAGGGAAGAGTCTTGCCTTAAAAAAAAAAATAAAAACAAAACTAAACTGAACAATAAGTTTCAGACCGATCCTCCCCAGTCCCCACAATTTTCATACAGTCCCATGTTTTCTTCAGTATATTTAGAGTAGTCTACCCTGATGCTCAGCACTTCTGCTATACCTGTTTACCATCTCAAGTCCTTTCTTCTCTCAATCTGTTTCCTGGGCCTTTGTGTGTGACCGGGCCCATCCAGCCACCAGAGTTGAGTTATTAATGCCTGGGGAGGTAGAGAGATGATTTCATTGCGCATTCAGGTGCAGCGATGGATGGCTTTCAGAGGCGGCCAGGGGAGTGCTGGGGAGGAGAGCCTCTGTAGAGAATAAATATACCTGTCTCCTGCTGATGCATCAGGCCAGGCTCACTGCAATGCAAATCAAGTACTCTCCTCCTCCTAACTACCACCAGTATTACTCACCTATTCCCACCTGGATCCCTACCAGCCAGACATTCAGTCACCCCAGACTCAGATGAGGCTTTATGCATTGGGTGGAAGCGCTCCCAGGTACGGGACGTCTTCCCAGCATGGTTCGACTCCCATTTGTTGTCGATGATATGATGAGCATCCGTGCCTCATCATCACACTGCATTTCCCAGGTGACTTTACAGGTTCTGCTGTTCATTATCCATCCTGACTGCCAGATAATTAAGGGCAGAGGCTTGGAGTTGACATTAAATCAAAGGTTGTGAATGGCTTCTTGCAGGCAACACATCAGCTTTTACTGTTTTCTCTCTAAATGAGAGGCTGGGTTTTAAGTATTTTGGTCTGTGTCTTAAAATTGGCTTTGTTTTCATATGGTTTTGAGCAGTGTCAGACAGGAAGGAACGGAGGATTTTATTTCCAGGGCCAAATGACTACCCAGCTCTGTGGTAATCACTCTCACTTCTGCACTTTGTCTGAATGTTTTATTTTCCCCCGAAACTAGATGTGAATGTCTCATGTACAATGTCAAATGCTGATTGGTAGAGAAAAATCCTAAGAATTTCAAGGAAAATTAGATTAACGCAAACTACAGTTATTTTTCATTGAATTTGTATTGTGTTAGATGAATAGTTTTATATTTTCTGAAAAACTTATTTACTTTAAAGTAAGTTGGGTTTTGGCAGTGCTTTTGGTTCTCACTGTGGCTTGTATTAAAACCAGGGGTGGAACGATTCAAATGAAAAATTCAACAGGTTCAGTACGCTAGTATTGGTTCGGGGCATGTATGCATTGTTCAGTTCATTTGAAATAGGTTATGAGGCATGCACAGGAAAAGCTTTTAAAGAAAGTTATTGGGAAAAAAATAGCTCAGCAAAACTTCGCAGTTGGCACAGATTAAGTGTCAAGTTCAGCAGTTGTCTTGGAAATGACAAGAGGACAGGAAAAATTGCAAAGTCAAAATTTTTGCAGTAGGTACTATATAGTGCATGTAGTGACTTAGAGCTAAAATACATGAAAACTACAGCAACACCAAGGTAAATAAGGTCTTGGTTGAAAATAGCCAAAAAAGATCCTCTAAAGGCTGACACTTTTATGCGCAGAATCTGTTAAGTCGTTGATCATTGATCCCGGATGAGCCCCCATTATTATGTTATGGCTGGCTTGAACATGGAGCGTAGGACAGAAGAATGTTGCATAAAGGTGTTTTCAAATGATTGAAAAATGATGAAAAGCATATACCAAGGGACACAAAGGTGGTGCAACAGCAGGGCGGACTGATGGAAAGCTGAACAATGGACCTGCCTGTATAGGCTCTGTCCACAAGCCAGCGCAGGTGCCTGCCAATCAGCTGAACTGGAGTTAACGGGAAAGACCAAAATAGAATGGGATGTAATAGCCTCATTTAAACTAAATGGCATCACTTTATCAATTGTGCTTTTTTACTCGAAGGTACCAAGAAGGACTGTGCTGACAGGAGTCAATTTGCAAGTTATAGTTCAGTAATTTGTATGGTAAAGATGTACAAGTACAGTAATTTGTGGACAGAATGTGGACTATGGCACAATCTGTGTATATTACTTTATTTATTCATCTATTTATTTTATGTTTTCTGCATCTTAATTTCCACACCATACAGGGTTGGGTTAGATGATGATACACTGTGCACTTTCCTATCTTATTCTGCATCTACCTCATCTTTTGTTTGTATTGTTCCGGGAAGGTCCCTGTGGACCAGAGCCGGACGGGGATCCTGTAACACACCCAGAACTGAAGCCATTTGTGGTTTCATCGCCCTAGTGAGCTGTTGTCAATTTTCCCAGAGTTTCCATACTGTACCTCTTCCAAATTACATCAGTTGAACTAATTTACATCAGCTTTCTCACATACAGCTTTTCACTGCCTCTATGAATGGCTTATATGACAATTTGGTTCTCAAACAAGTACTACTAATTTACAGTCTGTACAAGTACTACTCTGTGGTGTTGGACTGTGCTGTTTCACACCACTCACTTGCTGTACTGAATCTTTTAGGAGCCTGTTAAAAGATTAACTACTGTGTTTCAGATCAAGGATTGCTTTTTGTTTTTAATAGCAGATCATTATTTTGCTTTGAAATATCAGAAAAGAAAACGTGTACATTTTAAGATTACACTTTGATGGCTGCCCACTCTTAATTTAGGTGGTCTTGAATATAGCTCTAGTTTAAAAAAATGAAAAATAAATAAATAAATTTAAAAAACACCTTAACTGTTGGTGATACTAATGGATAAGGCTCAGCTTCCTCTTTATATTTCATCCTCACCCTCTATGGCTGTGTTTGATTTATTCAAGTGGAACGTTGTGTGAGGCAGCAGCACATAAAATAAGCTTAAACCTGTGTTCTTATGCTTAAAAACATATGCAAATAAAGGGGATAAACAGAGACTTTGACATTATTCACTTTGCATTGCCAACACTCTAATTAAATAGCAAGGCAGGGGATTATACAAGTAAACAGACGAGGAGATACCAAACCTAATGTGAAGGACTACATGTGAACCTAACAACTAATAAGGGCAGAGGGAGATTCACAATCTTGATAAAATGCGCACATAAAACTAGGGACCAATTTTTACGTATCCCCACAATTGTGGTGCCAAATTGGAGTGTATGGTAAACAATTTGCCACCTTTATTTTTATGTCCTCATGGAATCAGAGAGGAGCTACTGCATCCATCCTCTGACAGAGCTTGGCTCATTGCTTGCAAAGTGTAAATCTTAAGTTACTCTGCTTTGCTAAGGTCCGAGAGCTTTTGTACTGATTTATTTACAGGGCGATCTGTGTCGGTGCTCTTAATATCAAGTTTGAATTCACAGTAAAATGGAATCAGTGTTAAACAGAGTGATAAAAATCTCTTCCTCTCTCTTCCACTCTCATCATGGATTTCCACTTTGTTCACTCTTATGTATTCCTTCTAATGGTGCAGTACTGTACTTCATGCCGGGGACCACAGCAGGAGGACATGGCACTGCTGAGCTGTTTCAACATGTTTTTCTGTTGGTAACCTTGAAACTAATGCTTCCTGGCTAGTTTGTAAAAAAAAAAATAAAATGTATTACTCTGCTCTTCCAGTTTGCTTCCAAAAAGTGACACAGCAAGTTATTTCTGTAGACGTACCTTTATACAAATGCTTGCGAGCCTGGCTATCACTGTAGATCAGACACACTGATGGTGATTAAAACAGAAAGCATTAGCAGTTCAATAAGCATTTTAATGATACAGCCTCTTATCATTTGCATTAAGGACAAAGTAGTGATATTAAGTAACTATATCAGTACAAATCAAACTTTTTATCAGATGAACATATAAAGCTATATATTTTAAATTGGAGGTTGATTTATATCAGTTAACAAGACAACTGTGAACGATCTCTTAACCTTAGCCACAAAATCCTGGCAGTGTCTTCACAGTGCACTGCTCATTGCACTAAATTTTAGTGTAATTATTCAGTTAAAAGGTGGACCCTGACACCCAACACACTCAATGGTCCTCCTGGAGGAGCTGAGGGGAGAGTGAGTTTGTCATGATAGATGAGCTGGATCTCTCCCGGTGCGTTCCGAGGAGATGACATTCCCCGGGCAGTGCCGTGCTCGGATCCCTGCTTCCTTCTTCTGCATGATGAGACTTTTGTATAGGGAGGAGTCTGCAGACTTCATTTACCGAAGCAGCGGGGAATAATATAGTGCCAGCGTTTGGATGTGTCAGGTCCCATATCTTTGGCTGTTCTATTAGAAATAGACCCCAGTGCGGGACAATTAACCCCTGGCCTCAGCAGCAGATCTGTGCAGTAACAGCCCAGCACGGGGCAATAAATCAAACCTTGAGGGAGAAACCCACACTCCCTCTCCTGCTGGTTGGCTGCTGCTATCACCCAATGGACTCAGGTCACGTGATGGTAGATGTACTCTTGTCTTATCGTATAATCACTGTCAGGTGCAAGAGCAATGTAGTACATCAGATGCAGGCAAAGACACACTGGGTGTGTTTGTGCTGCAGTGAATACACAGATTGAAGAAAGTTCAACACCTTGGACACATATAACCTTTAATTCAATGAGCAAGAACTAATTTTCTGTGATATTAAAGAGTAGGGGGGTTGAACCTTGATACTGTTGTTGAGGACCGACTGAAATATGCTTGCAGCATCAAGTATAGGAAACAATATTGAAAGTTGAGTTGTGATTGTGGGTTACCTGTTGTTACATGCTTGTGGCGTGGCTGGATGGCAGTGCTGGTCGGCCGGTAAGTCATCTAATGCCACCGTCACGGCTTATGAGCAAATATCTGCGAAGCTAATGCCGTTTCTTCACCTTTCCTTAGTCTATGGTGCTATTTAGCAAATGTTAGCATCCTAACAAGCCAAGTGAAGATAGTGACCAGGGTATATACCACCTGCTATCAACTTGTTAGCAATGTAAGTATGTTAGCTGATGTTAACATGTAGCGCGCTGTGTCTAAGTACGTCCTCACAGAGCATTGCCTTTGACTTTAGACTCTCTTCCTTTTTTTAAGGGATGTTTTGGGAAATTTTACGCCTTGATTAAAATGTTGCCAGAAGAGGGATGACAG